>BJCM01088849.1:0-15887 GCA_018326385.1 Flaveria bidentis
AATGTCATACTATTTGCTTATATGATCATCTTCGTGTTATGCTTATGGCTATGTTGTCGTGAATATTGACTAACACGACACAAGTCTCCATTTGTGTTCGGGTGACGTCATGACACGCTTGTCATCATACTTATATTGCTTCTCTAACGTATACCATGTGTTATGACGATCCCGTCTCGTTACATCCCCGTGTTTCCGCTTTAGCGGGGGTGTGACAACCGGCCCCTAGGACAATATGTCCATTGAGGATCCCATACTCATGAGATGATCAGGTACACATAGTAGATTGTCAATGGTTGTTATGGGAGCCATGGAAGGCACCGAACCTTTTGAAAAAGTACAACCTGTATTTGTAATGCATAATAAACTATCTATTTTTAGATTGTGATTCATGAGGTAGGAAGTAATAGTTGATATCATTTTGTGTATACTTTTGTAGGTCGTTAAGATATGTGCAAGCTATGAGAATAATTATCCTCGATAAGCCTTGAAAGTATAGGAATTTAGAAAGTTGTTTTTTTTGTTTGTAAATTCAGTTGTAAAAAACACTTATTACCATTCACACAATACTCTTCCTAGTCAAGTTAACCCCTTTATTATTATGTTTGTTATTGTTAGTAAGCATTATTCTAATTATGTGAGAGCTCTAAGATTTACGCACCGTATAATTATATTTGAAACATCCCAACTACTCTCCTACATAGATGATTTTTCACAAATCATTAAAAGCCATATGCTTAACTTTCTTGATTTCACTAATTTATTCTTGGAATGGACTAGAAATTATACAACTCTCTTTACACATTTGAGGTACTTCCACATAATAAGCTCTATTCATTTAATTATATTATCTTATTAGTCCTAGATCCTAAGTTAGGTAACATTTACTTTGTATTAACTTACTTCGGGTACTATAGTCCCATTCCACATGATGACAAGTGAAGTAACTCTTTGCTTAAGCCTTTTGTAAATGGATCCACGATGTTATCTTTTGACTTCACTTAGTTAGTCATGATAACCCCATGTGAGTATGTCTCTAAGTATAATATGCCTTGGTTAATTGTCACATTGTATACAAATAGCCATCAATGGTTTTCACCATCTTGAAATTTATTCCACAATTTGACATAGCCACCATAACTCTTCTCCTTATCATGATCTACCTATAACTGTTTGCTTGGTTCACTTCCTATATATAACCACCCTCCAAGTATGATCACATACCCACTTGTTAATTCGTTTTTCATTTACATCTAAATCTAATTAGCATCGATGAATCCTTTAATCATATTCAAATCTCGTTTTTAAATGCATAACATAATTATTTTTATGTATCTCAAGTACTTTAGAAACCTTATCATACTCTTCTAATGTTTAATTATTAGTAAATCTACTTAGGCTACTCATAATTTCATAAGATACATCAGACTACCAATTGAGTAATCTAACTATGTAACACCCTCACTTCAAATCTTAGAAAGATGTTTGGTGGTATCAATACAAGCTTTAGTGACACTCATGTCTCCTCCCTTTACTTATTTAAGGATAATGTCCACATAGTGAGTTTGAATTAACACATGACCATTTTAGGTTCTAGTGATTTTAGTCCAAGAAACGCATCAACTAGACCCATGTCTTAAATGTTAAATCTCATTTTAATGATATATCTTAGTAGATTGATGATGTTATCATCACTCCTAATTTTAAGCATATAATCTACATAAAGGCACAAAATCATAAAATATATTGTTTTGTCTTTCACATACACGCACTAATCGCAC
The DNA here is from genome assembly GCA_018326385.1 of Flaveria bidentis. Lineage (NCBI taxonomy): Eukaryota > Viridiplantae > Streptophyta > Magnoliopsida > Asterales > Asteraceae > Flaveria > Flaveria bidentis. The sequence continues at coordinate 1,782 of BJCM01088849.1, forward strand.
TGATTTATTTTAAAACCATTATCAGCCTTGATCAAACATCTACTGTCACTCTTTTGGAACTTACTTCAAGTCCTATAATGACGTGACAAGTGTTTATGCATTTCATTCTTGGCATGGAACTAAGGAACCCTTAAGTTGTTCCATGTAAGTCTTTTCTTCTAAATCATCATTTAAAAATGTGATCTTGACATCCATGTGGTGAACCTCCAAATCCTTAAACCAAAAAGGTAATTCATGTGACAGGTGAGTACCATAGTAATCTAGACCTTCTAAAGAGGTAACCACTTTCCGATAGGTATAATTCTATAATATATAATCAATGCCATTTTATGGCTTCTTTCCGTTGAGGTACTTCTAGTAAGGTAACTACTATACGATATGCATTACGTTCACCCTTAACCATGTAATATATGAAGTATGGACCTAAAGATTTCTTAATCCTTGGTTGTTTGATTTGTCTTAGCTCAACCTCTTCAGCCTCAAATTGATCTTATCTCATATTATGAACAATATTATCAACAGGTGGTTTAATGAACTTGCATGTTCTCACATTTTCAAATAATAATGCATTCCATGATTTCATGATATTGTTGTTATGTATGTATAGATCTTTGACTGATAAACCATAAGTCAATATGCACTATTGTTCTATGCATATCTAATGGTAATCAATCAATAGTTTTGTGTACTATCTTTTGAACCTTAGATTCTATACCAAGACCTTTTCTAGGCAATCACAAACTTTTATGTATTTGTATGATGTTTTTTTTTCATCCATAGCTCATAAGGGGTTTCATATTTTTCCATTGAGGTATTTTATTTAGAATACAACTAGCCAATACCTGAAACTAATCAACATGTAGTTAATTCTGAGCTAAAACCCCACATGTTCCGGTTTAATGCGCTACTAATCAACATGTCATTCATCATTTCTTTCAATGAATGGTTCGTTCGTTACAATATCATTTTGTTGTAGAGAATAAGGTGTTGTACACTCATGGATATTTTTTGTTTGTGCACATATATCCTCAAACGATGAAAGATATACACATCATCTATCATTGCTAACAACTTTAAATCTCTATCGGATGTATTCTTGTATATGACAAGCTGATCTATTGATTCATTCTTACTTTTATGTAAATATCCATAGTGATATCTTGTACCATCATCAATAAACGTGATGAAGAATTTATTACCACCTCTTGGGTACTAATCTTAAATCACATACATCTCTGTAAATAATATATTGTTCATCTTTTAATATTGTCATTCTTTTCTACTGATGATGAACTTCTATTACTTTGTTTTCCTCTTTTTCTTGAGGCTGACTTTGCGTGAAATCTCTATTTTCACTTTTTGAAATCGAAGCAAGAAGCATAAAAGCAATAGCAATAAGTTGTTCTTCACTTGTTTTCGTTTGTCACAATTTGGAAAGTAAACTATTTGGAAAGAGAGATAATAAAAAAATCAAAGAGTAGTTAAGCTTGTTGAACTCTTAAATGTCGTTGAAAATCACCATACGCAAGAGGGGTTTGAATCATATTTTAAATGATCGACCTCAATAACATATTTGCGGTTCAAAATTAAGCAAGGAATCTAAATTTTCCGTTCAGAAAAATAACCTTAAATAACATATTTTAATTAGACAAGCTAGAAAGAAAATAAAACAAGGAATGTACGGTCATATATGTCACGCATCAAGTGTGACATCAAGTATTGCTAGTTGTCGGATGAAAAGTTTACGTATGATACTTTTACGGTTTGTTATTGGTGCACCTTAATTATTATTCTTCTCTCCATCTTTCTTTATACATATATAAATAGATAAAGAAAAATAAAAAGATTAGGGTGTTTTAATAACAAAAATGAATATATATATATATATAACTCAAACCTTTGTATATATTGTTACATATAAATTTCTAGGCTAGCATCTATTTATTTTAAAGGTTGTTAAAAATACACATATTGAATATTGGTACATCCCCTAATTCAAATCGGCATCCAACTAACAATGGCCTTAATTCAATAATGTAGTTCTTAAGCTGTTAATATGCCTTTTTTTCCACGATGCCATGCTAATATTCTTTACAAGAGTTTTAATACTCCACGACTTTGACTGTGGACATAAATCATATGTTGACATAATAATATGAACCCAACGACTTGTGTAAGTTATTGAGATATTGCTTTTATTGGTTGAATAAATATTTGGTATTGGTCAATATTGGTTAAATAAAAGATATCAAGCGTTGCATGCAGGCTTTTTATTTTAGAGTATCGACTCGTTTGATAATTAGGGTTTCATATTAGGTTTCTCATTTATATCCAATTACACAAAAAATCTTTATTTTTCTTTTTATATTTTAATTGAATATTTTTTTTATATATTTATTAATTTTTTTCTCCTTACCACTTAGAACCACTTTTGAAATTATTAAAAATATATAAATATGAACAGTGTTTTCTCCAAATATAAAAAAAATAATTTACTTACATTCTCTCACACCTATTTCTTATAATATAAGAAACAGATTCATTGCATGTAATAAATAGTATATTAAACTTAATAATTTATTCACTAAATGGATTTTTCACTGCACTACGCTTTGACAATTTGTTCGTTACAAGAAGTGAATACCATCACAAGTACCGATAATACTAATACCGTAAACAATGATATTCGCTTAAAATTGTTCAGATTTGTCATCGTATCATAACAGTAAGCGAACTCACTGTAGCCTAACATACTAAAAAATACTTGAATTTGAATACAAATCCATTTTCAAAACAATATTGTAAGGCCCCGTTCCCGGGACGCTTACAACTGGCCAATCATCGCTCATAAGACATATAATTACATTAACATGAAATAACATTGTAGCGGAAACATTTAAAAACAACATTTCCTTTAACAATGCTTTTGAAAAATAATAAAAAACTTATTACACAATTTCATTTGTTTGCATTATAATGCAAAAATATTAACAAAAGAATGTCATCCCAATGCCAAGTAGCTGCCCCGCGCCATCCTCTGCAATGTTCACCTGCCAACTGGAAAATACATAAAAAGTTAGTGTTGTTGAGTGAGTTCTAGTTTTACATTAAAAATACTTTTACGTTCATTAAACCGTTCACTACTTTAACGTATGATCACACATCATACGTAAACATAGATAATATCATTATTATCTTCATCATTCATTCGTTCATTTCGTACATTCGTCATTACATTTTTACTTTCATTCGGACCAATACCATGTGCTCCACCCCACCGTATGCATAAAGCCGGTACTGGGCTTGAGGTCTTTCAAAGACCCTGAACATTGTGCACGAAGCTGACTCCAGTTACCAAGGGTGAGCGGCAAGGGTCCCACACATCCTCATACTACCGTCTTTCTTCTTCACAAACAGGATCGGAGCACCCTAAGGAGAGATACTCGATCTATTGAACCCCTTATCAAGCAGCTCTTGCAACTGCTCCATCAACTTTTTCATCTCCGTCGGAGCCAACTGATACGGTGCCTTAGCAACAGGTTAGGCACCTGGTACCAAATCAATCTGAAACTTGATCTCTCTGTCAGGTGACACTCCTGATAAATCTTCTGGGAACACGTCTGGAAAGTCACACACAACCGATACATCAGAAAGTTGTGGTGCTGGCGTATCCACATCATTTACATAGGCCAAGTAGGCACTACATCCACGCCTTATGCACTTTCCCGCCACTGCCATAGAGATTACTTTCAGGATCGTTGTGACCCGATCACCATAAGCCGTTACCGAACTCCCGTCAGGCGCTGTCAATCGAATCATCTTCTTGTGACACATAATGTTCACCTCGTAGTCTGCCAACCAATCCATCCCAAGAACCATATCAAAACGACCTAAGGTCATCACAAACGGTCTAACCGGAAACTTATGACCTTCCAATTCCACATCACATCCTTCTATCACCTCAGAAATTCTGGTAGACTTACCTATGGCAGTTTCTACATCAAAGGGCGCATCTATATTCTTACTACTAACAGGCAGTTTAGCACACAAAGCAGCAGAAATAAAACTTTTACTAGCACCTGAATTGAATAACACAGAAGCTAAAGTTTGGTTCACTAGAAACGTACCGGACACAACATCAGGGTCTGTCCTAGCCTCCTCCTGTGTCATTGTGAATGCCCTGGCACTCGCCCTTGGTCCTTCTCCCCCAGTCGTCTTCTTCCCTGCACTAGAACTTTCAGCCCTCGGCTTCTTGCAATCTCGGCACATGTGAATTAAAACACTTCCCAATCTTACACTCCCTCGCCATGTGACCAGGTTTCCCTCATTTAAAGCACACGTTAAATCCCAATCTACATTCGTCGGTGTGCTCCTTCCCACACTTGCCACACCTCCTCGACCCTGCACCCGATGTGACCATACGTCGGTCATCCATCCGTGCCTTCTTGTTGCTTGTTGGGGCACTACCCCGATCGACCCTTTTCCCATTCCAATTCCGAACACCACCACCCTTCTTGCTTGCCTCAGCCACCACCACCTCTCGCTCATCATACAGTCTTCCTGCCAAATCAACTACCGACCTAAACGTGCTCGGTCGGGAAGCGATCATGTGCCTGTGAATATCCATTGGCAAACCATGAATGTACCTCTTAATCTTCCATTACAGAGGCATCACCTAATCCGGCACCAGACATGCAATCTCGTTGAATTTGGTGGTAACTGTTGGTGCGTCATCGTTCTCGCCTCCAGCTGCAGGAATTCTCTCTCAACTTTATCCATTTCTTTGTGAGGATAGAACTCCTCAATCACCAACTTTTTCATCTCAGACCATCTCATCCTCCCGATTGCCCGACTACCCTCGGCTTGGACTATATTGTCCCACCAGCACGGAGCCGAGTCCACAAAAGAATAGGCAGCGAACTTCATATTTTGATCCTCCCGGCACTTGCTGATATTTAAAACAGCTTCCATTTCTCTCACCCATCGGTGAGCAGCAGCAGCAGTGCCATTACCGTCGAAAGTAAGGGGCTTGCACTGTTGAAATGTCCCGTAATTACAGCCTCGTACCGCCTCTGGCATAGGCTCTTCTTCTTCCTCTTCTTCTTCTTCATCAGATGGAACTGTTTCAGTCTCAGGCTGTCTCCTTTCACCCGTAGGTCTACTCCTTTCCCTTCTTTCCCCATCTCTAACTGCCTTTATCATTTCGGTCACCACAGACGGTAGGATCGTCTACATGACCTGATGCACTTCCTCCACAACCGCCTCCTTCACTGAGGCTCTCAAGTTAGCACTCTCATCTCTGCCCTTCAGATGAGGGGTCTCTGGTTCTTCATGAACCACCTTTTCGGATCTAGGCCTTCCTCTCCTAACCTGTGGTTCAACACCACGACCTCCACCACGCGAAGCTTTAGATGATCTACCGCCGACCATCCTCACACACACATGCTGAAAGATTCAAACACCAACACGGTCATTCAAGGGAACAAATCAGTTTATGTCAGGTATAGTAAGTTCCTAATTACAGTGGGCAATTATGATTAGCCACTTACTTTACTCTTCATACCCCAAGCATTACCTGTCCTGACTACATCAGTATCAAAGTCTACCAGCAACACATAAACCACATAACATGCGCACATAATACCGGTTAACATTAAAGAAAATACCTGATGGCACGCAGCTACTCAGATTCGCATCCCTTCCCTTTCCGTCCCATTCTCAGTTTAAGTTAAGATTTATTTTGAAAATTTACCCATTTCACTTAAACTTTGGCTCTGATACCAACTTGTAAGGCCCCATTCCCGGGACGCTTACAGCTGGCCAATCATCGCTCATAAGACATATAATTACATTAACATGAAATAACGTTGCAGCGGAAACATTTAAAAACAACATTTTCATTAACAATGCTTTTGTAAAATAATACAAAACTTATTACACAATTTCATTTGTTTGCATTATAATGCAAAAACATTAACAAAAGAATGTCATCCTAATACCAAGTAGCTGCCCCGCGCCACCCTCAGCAATGCTCACCTGCCAACTGGAAAATGCATAAAAAGTCAGTGTTGCTGAGTGAGTTCTAGTTTTACATTAAAACATACTTTTACGTTCATTAAACCGTTCACTACTTTAACATGTGATGACACACCATATGTACACATAGATAATATCATTATTATCTTCATCATTCATTCATTCATTTCATACATTCGTCATTATATCTTTACTTTCATTCGGACCAATGCCATGTGCTCCACCCCACCGTATGCATAAAGTCGGTACTGAGCCTGAGGTCTTTCAAAGACCCTGAACATTATGCACGAAGCTGACTCCAGTTACCAAGGGTGAGGGGCAAGGGTCCCATACATATGGTCAATCATAAGGATTGGACCCCAGTGTGCATCCTTCTGGGGTATTTAACTCGCACACAGTTGAGCTAACACCCTTCATTGGGTGTGAACCTCCATACATCTGCTTAATCACACGGATCAAGCCCTAGTGTGCATCGTTCTGGGGTAGCTAACCCACACACGTTTGAGCTAACACCCTTCATTGGGTGTGAACCTCCTTACGTGTGCTTGCAAGCCTTTCATACTTTCATTCGTTCATTAATTCATGCATTCATCATTTCGTTCCTCTTGTCATTATTTTCCACTTTACGTTACATAATACTTTCATTCATTCACATTCAACGTAAAGCGAAGGGAAAATAACCATACATCACAAGTCAAAGCCTCTAACAGTCAACTTATATAGCCCTGAGAACCTCCCAAGTCAAAGCCTACATTTCACCCTTTTCCAAGAAGTCAGAAACAGTCTAAGTGTTCATCCGCATTTGCCTTTTGTTTATCCGCATTTGCCTTTTGTTCATCCGCATTTCCCATGCTTCATCCGCATTTCTCCATGATCCGCATTAGTCATTCGCATTTTGTTCACACTTAGACTTTCTCATTCGCATTGACCTTACTCATCAGCATTAGTCATCCGTATTTCCCATACTTAAGTAAATGCTCATCCGCATTAACTGTTCATCCGCATTGACTTTCATCCGCATTTCCCATACTTAGTCGATGCTCATCCGCATTAAATGTTCATCCGTATTTCTCATACTTAGCAGTTAATGCTCATCCGTATTAACTATTCATCCGCATTTACTTTCCAACACTTAGGCAGATTAAAAAACTTAACATATGAGCCTAAAACATCAAATTCAATTCCTATACATCATTCATCATGTTCTAAACTTAAATCTTACCCTCTAACCCTTAGAAACACCATCATACATCATTAAGCATGAACATAGTCACACATCACATCATAACATCAACATACACATAATCAAGCATACGGGTCCAAAACCCAGTTCAACAAAAACATACATTCATGCGTTTCCAGCCTTAAAATCAGTTAAAACATGTAGAAGAGGGGTTCTAGAAATCACCTTTGCAGTTCTTGAGTATAGCTTCTTCCAAACACGTTAGCAAATTGAATTCAACCGCCTAGAAACCCACTAAAACATACCCGAACACATACAAACACACATAAGCACAAACCTGAGGTCCTAACCAGTTAAGAACACCATAAAACATGAATTCTTACCTTGAATTCATACTTTTCTTCTTCTTTCTCTTCAAAACCGAGAGTTTCTCTGCTTCCTGCTGCTCTCTCTCTAAAATCCAAAAATTTTGTGTGTAGAAAGGGTGATGGGCGGCCATGCCACATTTATCACTAACTTTTCAAACATTTTGTCCTTTTGGACACTTTTTACCATAGACTTGAGTTTTATTTTTTTTCCTTCTTTTCTTTTACTTTATTTTTTTTCTTGACTTTAAAATAACCGGGCGTTACAAACAATCGGAATATTCACAAAGGAAAAAATCATAGCCACACGTTCCATTTTTATGAAAAAGTTAATGAAGGAAAGTTATTTCCCTGGACTTCATGGTTGGACTGGAGTTTGTCATTTCCCCCGTGTCACGTGAAGTGAGTTTGGTTGTTTTCCATGCGTTATGCGAATTGAGTTTGGTTTTTGCCGCGCTAAATTTGTCAACACTAGTTCCAATAAAAGCAATGCCAACAACGATTTTTTCGCACATAATCGATTCATTTTGTTAGAATACCATAACGGTTACTGCACTCGTTATAGTTTACAATACTAAATATATTAATAAGGTTCATTGTGAGTTGTTGAAAATGAAGAATAAGAAAAGTATTAATATATTTGGGAAAAACACTATTCACCCCTATAATTTTTAAAATATTTTTGAAAATTGTTGTGAATGTAAGAGCAACAAAATGTAGTTATAAAAAGAATTATTTAGTTTAAAAAGAAAGGAAGAGAAATATTTTTTACCGTAACTATAAAAATGAGTGAGAAACCGATACGAATGCTCTTACATGTCCATTTCTTTTTAAGAATTGTACAATACTTGAGGTTTACCTTTTGGTACTGTGGGTTGTTGTAATCTAATAAATGTTTAAGTTGCGTCGACTGATTTTAAATGACCTACAATAGAGAGAGAGAAAAATGTCGGGGAAGACTCAAATCTAGACACTCTCTTTAAAAGTGTGAGAAATGATCCAAATTCAAAAAAAAATTATATATATTATACGCCTTCAATCTAGAAAAGCAGGACCGAATATGTTTAGAAACTTCCCGTGCAAAACGCGAATGAGAGCTTCATACATTTTGGTTGGTTGAGGTTGTTAAATGATTATTAAATCTAGATTATTGTTATATTTTATTATTATTTAAAAAAATTAGATGACAAACTCATATTTGACATTCCACATCACTATGTTTACCTTCATCATTATAAAATAACACCTCACCAGTTTGATATCACTAAACTGCATACGCTTTAATTTTTATTTTTTGGCGGAGGGGAGAATTTTATTAAAAGGAATTTTATCAAAACATTATACAATGATTATTCCAGTTGTAAATATTAACGAGTCTTCGATGTCTTTATTCGTTTCTTTACGGAATCTTAAAAATGGTGTAGAACGAGCCAAACCACTCGTCCTAATCATCTAATTACACAATGAAAACTAATAATATAATATTAAACCTTGGTTTCGCCGTATAAAGCTGGCCAATTGAATTTAAAGGCGAAATTAGTTTAATATTTGAACTAATCAATATATTACGTAATTTTGTAATTTTTATTTGAGGTTAAAGCGAAATTCTGTCTGGAAATATAAATTTAATCTTAAACAATATAAAAAAATAAAAAAATACAAATAACGTTACGTCCATGGTTTCTGCGAAATGTGAAGCTAAAAGAAGACTTGACTTTATCTGCCATGGATGATGCTTATATCATCGGATGTCTTCTTTAAAGTCGTACTTTTTTGACTTTGACTTTCAAATATTCAAACCAATTAATAATTTGAATACTTTTTTGCTTCGAAAATTTTAAAATATTATAATTATTGGAACTGAAAATAACTCATGTTCATTAATGGTGTTTAAAGTCGAATATCCAAAACTTTGGATATCCAAATTTCAGATATCTGAAATTTTCGGATAATGATTCGGATATCCGAAATACATTTTTTATTTATTTTATTACAATAATTAGACATGTAATATCATAAAAATAATATAAAAACCCACCTAATATTATAAAAATCACAATATACACTAAGAAATCACAATCTAAAGTTAAAATATATTTAAAATTCAAAAAAATAAAAAAAATATTTTTTAGTTTTCAGATAATCAGATATCCGAATATTCAAAACTTTTGAAAATTACTATCCGAATCCGAATCCGAATCCGAAATTCGGATATTTCGGATTCGAATTTTTTCGGATCGAATTTTCTGATTGAGATATTTCAGAACACCCCTACTTTTCATAGCATATAATTTTATGTGTTGTTTTTTATAATCTTTTTATTTTGCTTTGCATACATATATACAACATTAATTTGTGTTCTAATAAAAAAAACATAAGCATACTTTTTTTTTCTATGTCAAGCATTTAGCAATTGTTAAAAGACAATCAAATGACTATGATCATGCATAAATTTATCTTTGCTCGTTAAGTCTTCACATCTTATTAAAATACACACTTTAACAAATAAGCTTATCCTAGTGAGTTCTAAGTTTCATACACTAGTAAAAATATTTTTAAAAACACTTTCAATCTCGTCCTTAAACCACACTTTCAATCACATATGGCATATCACACATTCCCTGCATACACTGATTGAAGTAAGACTACACCCAAGCTAAAAATGCACACATGAGACGCACACATAAACACACCTTACAAGTTAATCAAAACTTATGCAAGTGAGAATTAACAAATTTATCTATTGCATGGTTTTATTTCAAAGCTATTATACGTATGTTATCTATAATAACGTTTTCACACCATGTTATCGTTTCTCAGGTAACACTTGGATAATACAACCCACTCCCACAACTAACTCATTAGATGACAACTCGGCATGGGCTCTTCAATTAACTTAATTTCCAAACATTATTTTATTATAATAAAAATCTTTAAACAAATATAAAACTCATTCATTTGTTCGACCACCAGAGTAGCACCGTGAGTGGTCATAGTCTCATTAAGAAGGGGATTTGGTTCGATTCACACTCTCACACAAATTAACAAAAAGCTTCTACATACATTAGCTCAACTCTATGTCTTCTACATACATTAGCTCAACTCTATGTCTCTAACCACACTAGAAAAGCATATGAGCTCATAAACACTTATCACACCACAATCCACGGGTATGACATGTTGTACCATTTACATAACAATATATAATGGAAAAATTAACATTCGAAACCACAAACTAGGCTGAATTAAAATTTTGACAATGTTTACAAACATACACAATCCATACGTTAGCATCCAGCTTAAACGTTATTACAACCATTGCTACTAAGTAGATTCACTCAAATTTAACCTCATATGAAGGTATTCAAAATCCTACATCAAAATGTACTATGGTTCGTGCCTTAGCTAACATCATCTAGTACTTGCAACACCTGTAACACTAGCTAAAAATGTCAATGTCGCTGGTGAGTCGTAACCAATGACTCCAATCTCGACATCAATATAAGTAAGTGTGTCCATAAGTTATTACTTCTCAAACTAATTCTCACTTACAAGAACAATTCAAAGTTAATGTATGATAACATATATGACACTCCATGCTCTTAAAATAAGGCGGATTGAGAAGGTTGATGGCTAACCACACATTCCGATCACGATTTCAACACCAATATAATAAAAGGCAATTTCTTGTAGAGATCCTAAGAGGTAATTTGAGTGTCACACCATTTGAACAACCCATGAATTTATCTTAATGGTTCGTTGGTGACCAAGATGACCAAGGTCTAGATACACCTAAACTATGATTCATTATACATTAAGAACAGACAATACATAACAAAATCAATTTAAACAACTTGTGTAGAACCCTAAAATCAATAGAGGTAAAAAAGGGTGATTAGACTTATTTCAACTAATGGTCCACAGTAATCGAACTTCCTGTCACAATATATACAATATCACCATAGAAACTTAAACATGTGAAACACATTTCTTTAGTTATGTCACACCCCGACCGACGACGAAATCATAAGGGTGGACGAATGTGAATCGATTGCTCATATCTCATGGAAATAAATATGTTGATATATCATTAAATGTAATTTTCATTGAATAAGTCAAATCAAATATTTCATTGCAATGCAATAAAGATTCAAACATCATAAATAAAATATTTTATTAATCTAGGTCCAAGTCCTATATGAGCATGAAAAAGTCCTCTAAACTACATCCTGAAACATGCTAAAAATATGGTCAATATATGATGTTGGTGGGTTCTCGTGAATTTGTACACACACACACACACACACACACACACATATATATATATATATATATATAAACAACTTTTAAGAGGCAATTCAAGTCATAGGTTAAGAAATAGTGCAAGAATATATCGATAGCATACTGATACAATCAAAGCTTGACAAAAATATGGCCACAAAAACATATACGATTAGCTAAGTGTACTTGGTTCCCATGATGAAGAATAATACATCATCAGCATCCAGCAATAACCTCTGCTTTAGCAACAAATAGGCTTGGCAAACCCATAGATCTATGACCTCGCTACACTAACAATACTTAATAATTGTTTTTACAAGATAATTATCATATAATGCTCACCATTATCTTAAATTATCATTGAAAAGTTAATTAAATGAACTTAATATTGGAGTTTGAGTTTACTCAAATTTTGATTGTTATGATCAAGTTATTGTTAGTTGAAGTCAAACTATATTCTGTTAAATATATAGTAAGACACCTATGTGTAGTTTTTAAAATCTGTAAAAGCATAAAACGGGTTAGAACAAAATTTATTATGTTGATATATGGTATATTAGACTTCATTTGAGTTATAATAAAATATTCAAGACTTTGGCATAGGTATCATTTAAAGAAATAATCTTGTGGAATAACCGAATGCAACGGCATAGCCGTCCATATGCAAACAAGATTCTTTGTTTACGTTAGCGTGTTCTTAGCTTGATTTAGGATTGTTAGTGATTGTTATAAGATTAGTCAATGTTAGATTGTTAATGATCAAATGATAATATTTAGAATTAAAAGAGATTTAGTAGAAGAAAAAATAAAAGTAGAACATAAAGTCATAAGAACAATTGGATGTTAAAATGATTGAAATATATAAAAATGTATAATATAAAAAGCAATATAACATTGCCTTAGTACTAAAATGTTCTTGAAATTTCTTGTAAAAGAAAATTCTTGAAATTGATCAAAAGCAATGGATGAAAAAAAGATATGTGACTAAGATTTTTGAAGAATGAGCAAATGAAAAGTGAAGCGTAAAGCTTACGTTTACAGTTGAGGTTAGGAGGAAGTCCTATATGGTGTTAATGGTGAGTTACAAGTCTTTTAAAAAGGGGTTATGATTAGAATTTGAAATAAATATAAGATGAAATAAAATAAATAGATAAAAGAATCATTATAATTTAAACTTTTAATTTAATAAAACTTTACTTTTAATTTAATCAACTTATTTTCTTATAAAATATTTATAGAATTTATAAATCTAATAAAAACTTTGCAATTTGATTATTTATTTGATTGAATATTTAAATCTTATAAATATTAATAACCTTACAAAATTAATAAAATTTATTTTTATAGATTATAAGATTGAATTATATTAATTAAGGGACAAATTTATTATATTTGGAACTTAAAAATATATAAAATGATTAAATAATGAATTTGATTTACAAGATTGACTCAAACGAGTTCAGGTTTAGGTTTTTAGTTTGAAAATAGGTCGGATGTTATAGTCTCCCTCACTTTAGGAAATTCCGTCCCGAAATTTAATCACGAACCGGCTAATTTAAAGAAATATTTGGATTTCATTTCATGTTCCAAAGTGAACTATGGGAAACATTTAAACTTAATAAGTTTTGGCTATGTTTGAGTTTTCATAATTTATGATTTCAGAGGTTACTTGACAAGTGGATAGAATCATCACTTTGATTGGACTTTTGGTTCGCAAGCTTTTTTCATTTAAAATGATACACGTCGATAGATTGGTTTTGTCACATATTAGTACAAGGCACAAGATCAATATGAAACTCGAAATGAAGATAATGAAAATTATGTTTAAGACATTTTTGGATGGAAGAGAAATCCGAATGAGCTTCTTAAAGTAGACAATTTAGGGAGAGTTCTCTAGTATAACCAATTATTGTATGACACTAATATTTCCAAGTTGTATAAATGTAAAATTTATAGGAAAATTATAATTGCTAAGATTAAGAATACAGTTCTGTGACAACTCATCCAAAACTCACTCGATTTCAATTTCTGTGTGCCAATGCAGTAGACCAGTGATTGAACACTTCTCACCATGTAACGCAATTTTCGGGACGAAAATTCTTTCAACATGGGGATAATGTGATATCTGGTAATTTTCCGTTATCCAACTCCGTTAGTTCCGCTAAGTTTTGCATACACGTGTCGTGAGCACACACTAGTTGTCGTTTAACGTTGGTGACGTAATAATAATTAATCATGTTA
>BJCM01088854.1:0-11842 GCA_018326385.1 Flaveria bidentis
ATATGTATATATACATATGTATATATACATATGTATATATACATATGTATATATACATATGTATATATATATATGTATATATACATATGTATATATATATATATATATATATATATATATATATATATATATATATATATATATGTATATGGAGATTAAGGAGATTACGTGTAACACTCTTCAAATTAGGGTTAAAGGGCATTTTGGTCTTAAAACACACCCGTTAGTCCATTTTGTATTTTATCATATGCTAGATTGTGTTATATTTTTAACATGCTAGATTGTGTTGAATTATTTTAAAATGTTGGATATTATCGAATCTTTTTAAAGTGCAAGATTGCACGATAAATGAAAAGAACTCATGTTGTTTTGTCATAAAACAAAATGTTTAAAAACAAAATAATTTGAGTTAAAACAACACATATCGTCTTTTTTGTTAAAAACAAAACAAAACAACATATAGATTGTAATATTACGCAAAACAACACAAAACATATTATATTAACACAAAATAGTGAACATCAAAATATCAAAGAAAGTGTTGTTTTTATGTTGTTTGATATTTTGACATAATGCAGCACAGAAAAAACACATGAGACCTTATTGTTTTGACGTAAAACAACATAGAACATGTTATGTAAAATCACACAAAATTGTGCTATTTGACAAAAACAGTACAAAACTATGATGTTTAACACAAAACAACACAAAACTGTGATGTTTTTATGAAATACAACACAATTTTGTGCTATTTTGATGAAATACGGCATAAAACTTTGTTGTTTGACTCAAAATAGCACAAAACTTTATTGTTTGACACAAAACAGCACAAGCTGTGTTGTTTTTATGAAATACAACACAATTTTGTGTTGTGTTATGAAATACACTATAAAATGGTGTCTAGGAGTAAAATGGGTACATTACATAACAACTTTATAAAATCATATACAAAATCATTCATATAAAAAGAAATAAAAGCCTAAAAAGATGATTAAAAAAGAATGAGAATTACGTACAAATAACACATGTTACATATATATATGCAACTTTCTTGTAGGATTTAAAAAAAGCAAAAGCATGTTAGAGAAGAAGAAAAGAAGGTGAGTTATACAACATACCTTGTGTGACAACTTGAGTTTTCAGGTTAACACCGTTATCTAACCTCTCTTTGATATTTTAAAATAAATCAATTTAATTATTATTAAGTGATAATGATATTAATATAACTATTACTAGTAGTTAGCTCTAAGCTAATTAAACTAAATTAATTTAAATGTAATTCATGTTAAAATGAGGGACTTCAAAATGAAAAATTGGAACTACAATTCATCTTAAATAACCACTTCTCCCTCAGCCCCGTAACCCTCCCGAAACCCCTAACCCTGCCCTGTCGTTTCCATCTTTGACCATCATTTCTAAACGTCCACCTCGTCACAGTGTGCGAGACTCAGCAGCCGTTGTTCGCAACTTATAGCCTCCGACGTTCCGTGTCACGCGACGATTTCCTGTTGCGGGTTTCTACGCGATCGAACGACGATTACTTGGTAATCAACGTCACTCGACAACCGCGAAAACGGACTGAAACAACCTATACGGTATGTCTCTTTCGTTCGTTTCACATGTACGGCTTTGGTTACGGTTTGTTCGTCCGATCTCAAACGTTTTTCATGGTTTGATGTTCGGTTTATGCGTGTGACTTGCTTTTGGGTTGTGAATGAACACGTTTGTTGTGGATATACGAGTTTTGTTGTGTACCGAGGGTGGGTCGGGTGCGCACGGGGTGTGTTCGTGTACGGTACAATGGTGTATGTATATATGTGAAGTTTCTCGATAGTGTTCCTGCGTATATGTATATATATGTGCATTTAAATGTAAATGCAGGTGTGTGTTATGAATGTATGTATGTTCTGTGATTTTTGAATGTTGGGCGCATGGGATTTCTCTTGAATGTTGGGCGCATGGGATCTTGCTTGTATGTGGGGTGCATGGGATTTTCATGTGGGTTTATTGTGGTTATGCTTGTGTGTGCTTATGCTTGTGTGTGCTTCTGCATGTTTATGCATGTATGGTTGCATGATGGTAGGTATGCATGTGTAGTGTTGTTGTATGTATTATATGTAACATATGTATATATGAATACTATGTGTGTATGTAGCATACATATATTAAATTAGTATGTGCAATCATATGTACTCGTATGCGTGTTCATTAACAACAATAATGTGTAGGTGTTATGGATGTGGTATAAGGTATACGTGTACAATATGGATATTATAGGTTCGGGTTGTGTATGATCAAAACATTGGGTATTATATTAAGGGGTCGCCTAACTAATTTATCAAAAGAAAACATATATGAATTGTCAAGAATTCGTGAGAATGTTTGAGTTTTGTTCACGTGTGAATTTGTGTATGGTCATGTATGCTTGTAAATGGGAATATCAAAATGGCATCGTAACCGAACCGTGATCGTGAACAATATCATTCTATTCCGAGTAATTAGTTCCATTGCTAATATTTAGTCTCAATTAAATATTAAATGAGATCCAGGTTAATTGGAACCTGGTCCTTTGTGCTTACCTTTTTTATTTGTTGCAACGCATTCGAGGTGAGTCTTCACGGCCCCTATTTTACATTACTTCCCTTTTGGAGGAGAAAACATGCAAAACTCATTTATAAATGGTTTCTAGTATTATTGTTTATCGCATGTTACCTTAGTGCAAACATATATGAAAGCCCTTATATTCTCAAACCGTTAGCAATGCGTTAGCGATGTAATTTTGAGTAGTACTACTGGGTTTGACAAACCCCACCCGCGTTAGTCGCGCTAACTCAACTGGAGGTCAAACGGGTGTTTAATTGACCTAACATTTTGCCATTGTCTGTGTTAGACGTGGTGGAAAGGCAAACAACTTACAAACAGTCAACTTCGGTTTGAAACACTAAGTAACTTGATTATAGGTTAGCTACCTATCGATATGCTTTAATTACTTTACCATGCGAACATTTTCAAACATATACCTGTTGTTAAAATTGCGAACTCACCAACCTTATGTTGACATATTTTAGCATGTTTTCTTAGGTCATAGAAATGCTTAAGGTTAAACTACATGACTAGGGATTCACTCAGGACATGCATCACAAACTTATTTTCCTTCGCATTGTACATTTTTTTGGACGTTGTATTTTGCGCAACTTTTAGTGTAATACCCAACCCCTCGTATCAACAATATTGTCCGCTTTGCTCACGAAGAGTTCACGGATTTGCTTTTGGTTGCTCAGGTGAAAACTTCCCAGGGATATCACCCATCCCTGGATTGCTCCCACCTAAGCACGCTTAACTATAGAGTTCTCCTCTCATCCACAGCCAATACGCCCAAAATGCGTTGTTAATGTTAGAGGCCAGACATTCCTTATTTACCAGGAATCTCTCCTGTTCACAGCCGATGTGGGATATGTGTAGGGTGTCACAAGCACCCCCTATTTGGACTCATCGTCCTCAATGAGCTCGAGAAGTCACCATCTTTGGTGAGGTATCCCCACACCTCGAACGACACAGGAGTGGCTCTGATACCATTCTGTAACACCCGACCCCTCGTATCAATAATATTGTCTGCTTTGCTCACGAGAAGTTCACGGATTTGCTTTTGGTTGCTCGGGTGAAAACTTCCCAAGGAGGTCACCCATCCCTGGATTGCTACCACCTGAGCACGCTTAACTGTGGAGTTCTCCTCTTATCCACAGCTAATACGCCCAAAACGCGTTGTTGATGTTAGAGGCCAGACATTCCTTATGAACCAGGAATCTCTCCTGTCCACAGACGATGTGGGATATGTGTAGGGGTGGTTTTAAATTTTATTTATACGCTTCCGCATCGGTTATTATTTCAACTATGTGTTACTCTGATTATAGTTTAAGCGTTTATTTAAATTCATATAGTGTCGTTTGATATGACCGTGTTTGAGATCCTGGTTTGTCACACGCCTCATGGCAAAACTCCGCAAGTGGAATTTGAGGGTGTGAAAGATTGATATCATAGCCACTCCTATGTTGTTCGGGGTGTGGGACATACCTCACCAAAGATGGTGACTTCTCGGGCTCATCGAGGACGATGAATCCAAACAGGGGGTGCTTGTGACACCCTACACAAATCCCATATCGGCCGTGGACATGAGAGATTCCTGGTTCATAAGGAATGTCTGGCCTCTAACATCAACAACGCGTTTTGAACTTATTGGCTGTGGATGAGAGGAGAAATCCACAGTTAAGCATGCTCAGGTGGGAGCAATCCAGGGATGGGTGACCTCCCTGGAAAGTTTTCACCCATGAAACCAAAAGCAAATCCGTGAGCTCCTCATGGGCAAAGCAGACAATATTGTTGGTGTGAGGAGTCGGGTGTTACAGAATGGTATCAGAGCCATTAGTTATAGAGAACTAGGATTGCATTTACATCTAGACTATAGCCTTAGACATAACACTAGCGTTGCACAGACACTCTTATTTGGTTACAAACTTTTGTACCCACATTACATGGTATACCCGCATTACGTTACAGAAAATCCATATCATCATCACCTATACCATCCATGTCACCTGTATTATTCTCGGCTAATAGAGAGGCTAAAGATTCTGCTTGCTCGCCTTCAACATATACACCTGTTTCCTTACCCCCAGAGTCGAAGAGACGTCGACTCGAACCTAATGTCGCCACCTTGAGACACGGGGAGCTCTCAAATGTGCATAACTCATCTAACAATGATAATTAGGGAGGACAACGTACCCTACCCTCCTACCTCTTTTCACACTTGCTTCTATTTCGATCGTACCCTATCTTCCCTACCCGCCTGAACAATCATTCGCCACCATGTAACTGCGATGAAACGTTGGACATGACATATGCTTGAGACAACCAAATAGATTCGATATCTATCAGAGGATCAGACTCGGACACGTGAATACTTAGAGCTCTAAAGGAAAAGCCTTGAATCCAGTGGAAAGTGCCATAATAGACTCATAAAGGAGATTCTTTACCTAGATGGGCAGGATTGTTTCCATCCAACTAATATATATTGAATTATGATTGTTTGATCATTGACTGTTGTGGTTTGTGAAACGCATGATTATTTACATTGTATATTATGATGACTATATTTTATGAATATTTTCTCATGATTCTGTATTGTGAACATGAAGAATCATGTCTGGAAGAAGAGCTAGACGTCCAAGAGGACGAGGTACCATTAATATGACACAAGCTGAGTTGGACACTGTCATCAATGAGCTTATTGCTGATGCGCTTGTGGCATATGAACAGACCTGTAATCAAAACCAGAACAACCAGAACCAAAATCATGGAGGTAAACTCGAGTCTATCAGACCTATTTGTCCTTATCTATGATAATTTATCGTTGAATTCTAAATCCTTAAACATCGTTATGATTTTTTGATTTAGGTCCAGCAGTTTGTACATTCAAGATGTTTATGGATTGTAAGCCTCATTCATCTAGTGGTTCTGAGGGTGCTGTTACACTACTTCGCTGGTTGGAGAAACTTGAATCGGTTTTCGCCATGTGCAATTGTCCTGTTGCAAACCGTTTCAAGTATGCATCTAGCACATTAGAAGGACCAGCATTAACTTGGTAGAACTCACAAGTCCAAACATTAGGACTTGAGGCTACTAATAATCTGCCATGGGATGACTTCAAGATCTTAATAAAAGATGACTATTGTACTAGAAATGAAGTCCAGAAGCAGGAGGGAGAGTTTTGGAATCTTAAGATGTTTGGATCCAATATTGAGGAATATACGACTCATTCACACGAGTTGGCTGCTTTATGTCCTCAAATGATAACCCCGGCCTATAAAAGAATAGAAAAGTATATCGATGGTTTAGCTCCTCAGATTCAAGCTAGTGTCATAGCTGCTGATCCTGTTACTATTCGGCTAGCTCACAAGCTCACTGATCAGGCAGTGGCGCAGGGCACTCTGCCTAAATGTGGCGCTGCATCTGGCTCATCTAACTATAAACGAACATGGGATAGTACTTCACAAATAATAATCACAACAACAACAACAATGGTCAGGGATTGAATAATTATGCAGGAAAGTATCCAAAGTGCAATAAATGCAATTTTTATCATCATGGCGAGTGTGATCGTTTTTGTTGCCAAAGGTGTGGAAGGATGGGCCATGCTGCTAAAGACTGCAAGGGTGAATTGATGACTAGACAACAATGTCAGCAACAACGACAAGGCAAAGCAACCAGGGGTTGTTTCTAATATGGCAACAAGGGTCATTACACGAAAGATTGCCCATAAATGAAGAATGGGAACAACGGAAATAGTGGAAATAACAACTATGGGAATGGCGCTAAGGGTCGAGCTTTCATGATTGTGTCTGGCGAGGCAAGGAATGATCAAAATGTGGTTACCAGTACGTTTCCTCTGAACGACTGTTTTGCTTCGGTATTATTTGATACCGGTGCTGATAGGAGTTTTATCTCTGCCAAGTTTAGCAAGCTTCTAGATGTAACTTTAACTGAAATGGAACCTAGTTACATCGTCAAACTAGCTGATGGTTAAATGATTGAGGCAACACTTATTCTCAAAGGATGTAAACTAGGACCATTAGGACACAACTTAGATATATACCTCATGCATGTTACACTTGGTAATTTTGATGTGGTCGTCAACATGGACTGGTTATCTAAGAACCAAGCTGAGATTATCTGTTGTGAAAAGGTCGTTCGTGTACCACTTCCTAGTGGTGAAATCTTATCTGTTCAGGGCGAGGAAGTGGTGTAGTCTCTAGCTGTAACACCCGGTTATTTATTATTTTGAAGCCGACGAATGAAGAAAAAGAAATAAATTCCAAAGTCGAGGGACCAAACTCGCCAACGAGGGAAAGTTGGAAATATGGTGATATGTGTAGGGAGAGAGCAGCCATACTCTCCCCACACATTCACATTTCAGCCAAGAAAGGAAGAAAAGAGAGAAAGAAGAGAAAAAGTTGGTTCGGGTTGGTTCGAGCGGGCAAACTCATTGAGAAGCGAGTCAAATCGAATCTCTTCTTTTCGTGGTCGTTTATGTGAGTTCTAGGACCCCTCCTTTACACAATTTTGAATGATTTGGGGCTGGAACACATCTAAAAATCGGTTTTTTTGAGTGTGTAAGTGTGTGACCCGTATGCGTATGTGTATGTATGTGTATGATGCGTTTAACGTTTGTTCCTGAGTTTGTGTGTGCTTGAATGGTGTTCTGGTATGCATTCCTAAGGTTTAGGATGGTTGATTTGGGCTTAGAAAGAGTTTGGATGAGCTTGGAGGTCAAAAATGGCAGATTGGGTTCGGGATGAACTGCATTCTGCATCAGCTAGGGCTAACTGACCGAATGAAGGCCATACAGCCGATTGAGGGGCGATTGAGGTCCATTCGCACTATTGAAGCTTATTCGCACGATTGAGGGTTCAATCGCACGATAGAGGTCCAGTCGCATGAGGAGTCATGCGACTGAGGGTCCAGTCGCATAAGTGTTCATCCGCATTAGTCCATTCACACGATTGGGTGTTCATTCGCATGAGTGTTCATCTGTATTGGTTAAATAGTATGATGTTCAGTCGCATGGAGGCTATGCGACTGAACGGTGTCCATACACCCAAATAGGGCTGTTGCACCCGAGGAGAAGTGTAGTTTGACTTCTGACTTTCGGGGGAAAGTGCAGGTGTAAGTTTTGACGTAAAGTTTCCCGTAAGTTCATGTAAGATGACGGTTGAGGCCTTAGAGAGCATGTTGGGCATAATGATTATGATGTTGCATGATTATGCATGTTATGTATGTATGATGTTGTCCTGTATGATGATGATGACTGTGTATGTTATGTTCCTTGTTATGATGTATGTTTATCTTTCCTGTGGCTTTACGTGTCATGTTAATGAATGAACGAAGTATTATGTAACGTAAAGTGAAAGATAATGAAAGAGGAACATGAAGTAAGAATGCATGCATTAATGAATGATGAAAGTAATGAAAGTCTTACAAGCACTGTATGTCGGGACATGCCATTAAAAGGTGTTAGCCCAACGGTGTGTGGGTTCGCTACCCCGGGAGGATGCACATCGGGGTCTTTCTTTGTGATTGACCATATGTATGAACCATTGTTGCGTGCCTTAGGTACTGTGACCATTTGGTGCCGAGCACCACCGATGAAGGTCTTTTATATGCTTAGGTCCAGTACCACGAGACTGATGGGCATAGCATATGACAATGGTATACCTGAACTTTACCTTAGGTGTTGTGAGCATTTGGTGCCGAGCACCACCAATGAAGGTCTTTTATAGGCTTAGGTCCAGTACCACGAGAATGAAAGGTAAAGTTCATGGTGATGACGAAAGGAAAGGATGTAATGATGAACGAACGAATGAAAGTAAGATGAATGAATGAATGGAAGTTAATGAACGATGAAGATAATATAATTATTATCTATGTGTACGTATGATGTATGATCGCATGAAAGAAAAGAACGATTTTAACGAAAGAAAAGTATGTTTTATTTTTTATAAAACTAGAACTCACTCAGCAACGCTGACTTTGATATGTTTCCAGTTGGCAGGTAATGATTGCTGAGGATGGCACGAGGTGGCTACTTAGCTCTTTTCGGATGGCATCCATTTATTTAATGCTTTTATGATGTAATGCAAAAATATATTTTGTAACTAATTGACGATGTATTATTTGGCAAAAGCTTTTATAATGGAATGAAATGTCATTTTTCCGCTGCAATATTTTCATAAGGCAAATGTAATTATATGTTTTATGTGCGATGAGGATCCAGCTGTAAGCGTCCCTGGAACAGGGCCTTACAAGTTGGTATTAGAGCCAAAGTTTAAGTGAAATGGGTAAATTTTCAAAATAAACCTTAACTTAAACTAAGAATGGGACGGAAAGGGAATGGGATGCCAATCTGAGTAGCTGCGTGCCATCAGGTACTTTCGTAATGTTAACCGGTATTATGTGCGCATGGTATGTGGTTATGTGTTGTATGTAGATTCAAATACTGATGTAGTCAGGACAGGTAATGTTTGGGGTATCAAGAGTAAAGTAAGTGGCTAATCACAACTGGCCACTGTAATTAGGGACTTACTATACTTGACATAAACTGAGTTGTTCCCTTGAATGACCGTGTTGGTGTTGGAATCTTTCAGTGTGCGTGTGAATGGCCGGTGGAAGATCTTCGAGAGCTTCACGTGGTGGAGGTCATGGTACTGAACCGCGACCCAAGAGGGGTAGACCCAGAGTTGAAAAGGCAGTTCCTGAAGAACCTGAAACCCCTCATCCGGAGGGTGGTGATGAGAGTGCAAACCTGAGAGCCTCAGTAAAGGAGGCTGTTGTTGAGGAAGTCCACCAGGTCATGCAGATGATCCTACCGTCTGTAGTGACCGAAGTTATCAAGGCGGTACGCGAAGGAGAACGGAAAGAGAGGAATAAGTCCTTGGGAGAACGGGAACATCCAGAGCCTGAAACTGTTTTGTCTAATGATGAAGAGGAAGATGAAGAGCCTGTGCCAGAGGCGGCGCAAGGCTATAACTACGAGGCATTTATGAGATGCAAGCCCCCTACTTTTGATGGTAATGGCACTACTGCTGCTGCTCACCGGTGGGTGAGGGAAATGGAGGCTGTTCTGGATATCAGTGAGTGCCGGGAGGACCAGAAAGTGAAGTTCGCTACCCACTCTTTTGTGGACTCAGCTCTATGTTGGTGGGACAATATCGTCCAAGCTGAGGGCAGCAGGGCCATTGGGAAAATGAGATGGTCTGAACTGAAAAAGTTGGTGATTGAGGAGTTTTGTCCTCATCGGGAAATGGACAAGGTTAAGAGAGAATTCCTGCAGCTGGAGGCGGGAACGATAACACACCAAGAATACACCACAAAGTTCAATGAAATGGCACGTCTGGTGCCAGATCAAGTGACGCCTCTGTCACGGAAGATTAAGAGACACATTCAGGGATTGCCAGCGGATATTCGCAGGCATATGATCGCTGCCCGACCGAGCACGTTTAGGTCGGTGGTGGATTTGGCAGGGAGGTTATATGACGAAAAGACTGTAGTGGTGGTGCCTGAAGGTAGTCGGAAGGGTGGAGGTGATCAAAACTGGCAGGGGAAGAGGTTTGGTCAGGGTGATGCCTCGACGGGTAAAGAGAAGGCACGGGTGGACGACCGCCGTGTGGTCACATCGGGTGCGGGTATGAAGAAGTACGGTAGGTGTGGGACAGAGTACAGTGGGGAGTGTAGGTTTGGGTCGAATTTGTGCTTTAAATGTGGGAAGGCGGGGCACATGGCAAAGGACTGTCGTATGGTCCGGTGCTATAACTGTGGTGAAGAGGGTCAAATGAACAGGGATTGTAAGAAGCCGAGGGCTGAGGGTTTAGGGAAGAAGATGGCTGGGGGAGAAGGACCGAGGGCGAGTGCTAGGGCATTCAC
The DNA here is from genome assembly GCA_018326385.1 of Flaveria bidentis. Classification (NCBI taxonomy): domain Eukaryota; kingdom Viridiplantae; phylum Streptophyta; class Magnoliopsida; order Asterales; family Asteraceae; genus Flaveria; species Flaveria bidentis. The sequence continues at coordinate 10,474 of BJCM01088854.1, forward strand.
CATGACACAGGAGGAAGCTAGGACGGACCCTGATGTCGTGTCCGGTACGTTTCTAGTGAACCAAACTTTAGCTTCTGTGTTGTTCGATTCTGGTGCTAGTAAGAGTTTTATTTCTGCTGCTTTCTGTGCTAAGTTACCTGTTAGTAGTAGATGTGTTGATGCGCCCTTCGATGTAGAAACCACTATAGGTAAGTCTACCAGGATTTCTGAGATAATAAAGAACTGTGATGTGGAATTAGAAGGTCATAAGTTTCCTGTTAAACCGTTTGTGATGACCTTGGGTGGTTTTGATTTGGTTCTTGGGATGGATTGGTTAGCGGACCTTGAGGCGAACATTGTGTGTCGCAAGAAGATGATTTGTTTGACAGCATCTGACGGGAGTTGGGTAACTGTTTATGGAGATCGGGTCACGATGATCCCGAAAGTGATCTCAATGGCGGTGGCGGGAAAGTGTATAAGGCGTGGATGTAGTGCCTATTTGGCCTATGTAAAGGATGTGGATACGCCCGCACCATAACTGTCTGATGTACCGGTTGTGCGTGACTTCCCAGATGTGTTCCTAAAAGATTTATCAGGAGTGCCACCTGACCGAGAGATCGAGTTTCAGATTGATCTGATACCGGGTGCCCAACTTGTTGCCAAGGCACCATATCGGTTGGCTCCGACGGAGATGAAAGAGTTGATGGAGCAGTTGCAAGAGCTGCTTGATAAGGGGTTCAATAGACCGAGTGTCTCTCCTTGGGGTGCCCCGGTCCTGTTTATAAAGAAGAAAGACGGTAGTATGAGGATGTGCATTGACTACCGTGAGCTGAATAAGTTGACAGTGAAGAACCGATACCCCTTACCGAGAATAGATGATTTGTTCGATCAGCTTCAGGGTGCCAGTTGGTTTTCAAGGATATACCTTCGATCTGGTTACCATCAATTAAAGGTGAAAGAGCAGGATATCCCTAAAATAGCTTTTCGCACGCACTATGGTCACTACAAGTTTCTTGTCATGTCTTTTGGTTTGACAAATACGCCAGCTGCTTTTATGGATCTGATGAACCGTGTGTGTCGGCATATGTTGGATAAATCAGTGATTGTGTTTATTGATGATATCCTGATGTAGGATTCTTTATGCCCAAGACACGTAAAATATTGATGCGGTTAGTACGTAGTGATCCAAGTCGGGTTATACCCAATAACAAGCTTAGCAAACACAAATTGATATTTAATTGATGATATGATCATGCAATTAAATATAAACACCAATTTAGAAAATGGATTTTCTAAATTAGTTGCACATGAGATAGAACAACTTATTAGGATACTTTGTTCAAATATTATTATTTGAAGTGTTATTTAACTTAATTAGATAACATCAAAT
>BJCM01088860.1:0-15037 GCA_018326385.1 Flaveria bidentis
TCTACTGCGATCTATGAACTTGGAGTATGATCTTAGAGGTCTCTAGACGGCTAGGGTACGTCTGGAGTCGAAGTGTGTTCAATGCTTCCATTTTCCCACAAATTAGGTGGTATTTATAGGTTAGGGTTGCTCATTCGAGTGATTGAACCATTAGCATGGTTCAGTCGTGCGATTGAGCCATGCGGTTGATCCATTCGCACGATTGAGTGTTCAGTCATGCGACTGAGCCAATCTCATGTTACAATCATACGACTGATCTAGTCTCCTGGTTCAGTCGTGCGACTGAGTCATTCGCATGAAGTTGTTCATGTGTATGGTCCATTAGCATGGGCCATTTGCATGATAACTTCATATTACTTAGTTTGAATGTATTAATTGTCATTACATTATTTATATTAATTCAAACAACAACAAACCTATATAATCAAGTCAATATGCGTTAAACAACTCATTAATGAAATATTAAACATTATAAACACAACAAAAAATTTTCATTTCATTAAGTACCCAAATATTACATAAGTGTAAGACACTAAAGACATATTACATTAAGTTTAGAAACTAAGGACACATGTATCTACAAAGTATGAAACAAAAGGTGCAACAACTGATAAATACTTGCACATATTTAGTCTATAGTGGAGGTTGTTCGGTTCGAACCCGGGACCTCGGATGTAGAAGGGTTGTGGGTTACTAGTGAGTTAAGGGTCATGGCTGTGCTAAGTCTCGGCCCTTAATTCTTAAAGACCCTTAATACAGGATAGCCCCAAATCAGTTAAACCCTAGTTTGATTCGAACCAAAATTGAAAATCAAATCGTGATTGTTAATGTTATAGATCATGGGGCTTTTGCTCCCCATATTAAATCGAGTATGTTGATGTGTTTAATTACCCGACTAAAGATGGTATGAAGATGAACATGATGTAGAAACAGGCCGCAGCTTATGTCAAGTACATGGATGAGAAAACGATGAAGATAATCAAATTAACTTCGTGGGTAGCTTCAGACAATGTTCTTGATGAAAAGCTCCTTATCAATTTTGGTTCAAATTGTTTGGAAGGTGGGTTTTGATTAGGTTGCAGACTCACGATGAAGATGATGTTCAAATTCGAAGATCGTGTTTGTTTCAGGTGCAATTGGAAGTTGGAATAGATTGGAGATAGTTAAATGATTGTTTATGCTTGTTTAATTTGATTATTATTCTGTCTTCAATATCTTCGGTTATTAGATTTAATGGGCTTGTAACCGGTGTTTTAAACACCACTAATACATGCATTCAAGGTCGAAACATGTATATGAAAGGATTTGGAACGGTTTGGGTATTAAAATTGGTTGAATTTGGTGTTTTTGGGGTGGCCGGAAGGCCGCCGGCGTTTGACCGGAATCCTGGCCGGAAACGCGGGATCAAGAGGGGAACCCGATTTGATTTTTATCAATTTACACAAATGGTCCCTGTTGTTTCATTTGTTATCATTTTATGCCCAAACTTTAATACAAAAGTTCCTAAATTGGCAAATAAACCCCCTAAACTTTATGTACTTTGAGTTTCAACCATTTTTAAGTTTACTAACTTAATATATTGTTATAATTATTAATATCATCATTAATATTATTATTATTGTTACCATTACTATTATTGTTAACTTTGTTATTACTAATTTTTTGGTTATTATTATTGTTATTGTTATTAATATTATTATTATTATTATTATTATTATTATTATTAATATGTTATTAGTAATATTATTATTACTTACTATTATGTTTAATTTCATAATTACACTATTAACCTTCAAACAAAAGAATTAAAGGCAACTAGTAAATAAGCATAAGCAATCCCATAAGTTTCATAATTGATAACTTTGGTCCTTACAAGAATAAATGATATTAACTTTTAATTAACAAAAACAAGAGATGTTATAAAGGATGAGCACATCAAGGTGATCAAGCAAAAGATCAAGATGGTGAGCTTCAAGATATGCATTCTCCACCAAGTGAAGTTGCACCTAAATCTGAGGTTAATGTTGAACCCCAACAGCCAACACAACCAAGACCTAGTGTTGATCCACAACCATCTTCATCTTTTAACCCACAGTAGGGTCATGAACCTTCTTCTAAACATGTGAAGGGGAAGGATCAAACTAAGAAGGATAAAGAAGGAAGACAAGGTGATCAAGACCAAGCTTCTTAGTTGAAGTATAGAAAGAGTAAGAGGATGGCCAACAGAAGATATTTAAAGTCAAAAATGAATAAGTCTAAGGCATCCATCTCTGCATCCCAGGATGAGTCAAAACATTCAGGGGGTGAACTAAAAGAGACTGCTAATGCGTGTGAAAGATATATATTTAGATAAAGGTTTTCCGCACAGATTTAGTTTTAAATGAATATTACTACTGATAAACTACACACACAAAAGGCAAGTGTACCTATCATGTGGTAATATAGTGATGGTAAGAACCGATTATCAATCCGTGAACATACCGAGCTTACTCAACAACCTTAATGATTGACTATCAGATTAGATTTTTGTTTGAGAAAATGATAAGCTTCATTGATGTAATTAAGACTTTTAGGGTTTAAAGCCAATAGTTAAAACAAAGTAAAACTAAGATTGAAACTTTTTGATTTAAAACGAGGGTATAAAAGCTATCATCCAAATTAGATTACACTTATGTAATTATGATGAATTAGTGGTGTGATTAAATATATTTATTAAAGTAATTATATTAATGTTTATAAATGTGAACCGGCGTAATTTCTCGTTTATCCGCTTTGTGGTGACTAGGACATCATTAGGAGTAACTTACAAAACTAAATAAATCAAAGCCACTAGTAATGTAGGTAAATCTCCTGTAACCTTTTGACATATACTTTCTGAAAACATAACTTAATGTTAAAATAAGAGTTGATCAAGTTCCTTTCTAACATACCATTAATTTTAGAAACCATAACAATTACCGTAGATTTCTTAGACTAATAAAAGGAAACCTGCAAATGATCAAAAAGTTAAGGTGATATGATTTCTATAACCATTTCTAGTTCATTAGTCATAGATTTATTATGAAGAGCGGTTTCACGAATAAAAGTTAGTTCATACGTTTTTCAACCTTATATGACATTCACATTTATAAATCATAAGTTTATAATTTCCCATTCAAATGTATACGCTAACCATCAAAAGTTTCCTAAGGTTACCATAACATTAAATTAAACCATTAGTTCATCACAAATTATATAAGTTTCACCCAATTAGGATGATAATGAGAATTTAGCTCATAATGTGCTTGAACATAAAAACAAATAACATAGAAGATAGATATGAAATCATCAATGAAATGATTAAATTAGATGTTTATTCTAATTAAATGATTAAATGTGTTAGATGTTTATTCTAGTAATCAAATACCATTAATTTAATCCACACTTCATAACAACAAACATTGACAATTACATTAAATGTTTTATTCTAATTAAATGATTAATGCTTTATTAACATATGATATTGTGTTCCAATTTCTATAAGTTTAAGAATCCTTGAATATTGTATTCTAAATCTTCATATTCAATCAGATTCATTCTGTATATCTAAAGTATGACTACCTTGAATGGTGGTTAGATCATAGGGATAAAAGCTCAAGGTGTTTAAAACCAAGATTAATGGTTATTTATTAGAAAATGAAATCAGATGTAACTCTCTTCAAAACTTTCTTCATGGATCTAAGTCATAAGAACTTTTGAATGTGGTATAGTCAATATGTTTATTGATAAAAGGCACATATTCAAGTTAACTTTAAGTAATTGTTGTTTTCTGATCTTATATAACATTGCACCATGAAAGGCGACTATAAGGGTAACTATTATGAATAAATATGAGGTTTAAGTGGGAGTTGTATGTTGTCAAATAAATTTTGTACTCCTACAAGTATAAGAGTTGGAAATCATGGCACCCTTGTAAATTTGAATTGGTGTAAATGCATGGCCATTCACAAAGTAAGAGTTCTTTGTTAGACCACTTTGGATCAGAGATGAGAACACGAATGGTTAAACGATTCAAGAGAATGAAATGAGATTCATGTATTATGTTCAACGTATGTCCTATACAAAAAGGGTAAATAGATAAGTTATCAATGCTATAGTAATTAAGTAAAAAGTTACTTGAGCACGAGGGATTAATTGGTGACTACAAATACATCATACCATGGTAGGGGCAATGAGATCCAACTAGACGTTCAACATTTTCTACATTGAGGCAATTAGTCAATCAATTGTCCAAGTGGGAGGTTATTGGATATAAGATGTCCCGTCATCGATAATATCAATGTTACTATTGACGTACAATCCAAGAGTTACAGTTTGTACGTCAACAAAATTTTAAAGTCTAGATGTAACACATTATAGTTCATGAAGTGTGGATTAAATTAATGGTATTTGATTACTTAGTGAAATAATTGTTAGTTAATTATTTTATAAAATAACTAATTAATCATAGGGTTAAACAGTTTAAAGATTAAAGGTTACAAATTAAATGTTTATGAGTTTAACTGATTAAATGGAAATTAGTAAAATTACAAGGATTGTTGGTTATTAACTATTGATTGCCTAGGGCTATTAAATGTTAATTACCTATGGAGTGGAACGTAATTATTGTAATTATAAATAGGATTAGGTTGAAACCTAGCCACACAACTCAATACATGTGCCACCCCTTCCCTTCCCTGGCGCACCTTCCTCGGCCACCATTTACTCGTTGTGGCCACTGTAACACCCGGTTATTTTTATTAGAGTCAAGAAAGAAGAATAAAGTGAAAAAAAAGAAGGAAAAGTAATAAAGCCCAAGTCTAGGGGTTAAAAGTGACAAAAAGGACAAAATCTTTGAAAAGTTGGTGATAAAGGTGGCATGGCCGCCCATCACTCTCTCTACACACAAATTCTCAGATATTTTTAGAGAGAGAATGGAAGAGAGCAGAGAACTCTCGGTTCTAAAGGAAGAACAAGAAAGAATTCGAATTCAAGATAAGAATTCATGATTTTATGATGTTCTTTTTCTGGTTTTTAACTGATTTTAGGGCTGGAAATGCATGAACTTATGTTTTTATGAAACTAGGTTTTTTACCCGTATGTATGATGGGTGTATGATGATGTGATTTTGAACTGTGTTCATGCTTTTTGATGTTATGGTTGTGTTTCTAAGGCTTCGAAGGTAAGATTTAAGCTTAGAACATGATAGATGGTGTTTGGGAACTGAATCTGATGTTTAGGTACGAATGGGTTGAGAATAATTGCCTAAGTGTAGTTAATGCGAATGAAAGTCAATGCGGATAAGCATTGACTAAGTATGGGAAATACGGATGAAAGTCAATGCGGATGAAAAGTTAATACTAATGAGCATTGACTATGTGAAATGTGGATGGCAAATGCAGATGAGTAAGGTCAATGCGGATGAGAAAGTCTAAGTGTGAACAAATACGTATGAAGTAAAGGAAATGCAGATAACAAATGCGGATGAAGTTAGGAAATACGGATGAACTAAGACAAATGCGGATGAACTAAGACAAATGCGAATGAACACTTAGAATAGTTTTGACTTTTTAGGGAAAAGTGAGATTTAGGATTTTGACTTGGGATGTTCCCGGGGGTTCATGTAAGTTGACTCTTGAGGTCATAGATGTTATGATGGGCATATTATGATGTATGTTTGATGCTTATGCATCATGGTATGTATGATGTATGTTATGATTGCATGATGCCCTGTATGATGATGTTGACTGTGCATGTTGATGTTCCTTATTATGATATATGTTTATCTTTCTCGTAGCTTTATGTGTTATAGTTATGAAAGAAATGATAAAGTATTATGTAACGTAAAGTGAAACCTAATGAAAGAGAAACATAATGATAGAATCCATGCATTCATGAAAGAGAAAGTATTGAAAGGCTTGCAAGCAAAATGTACGAAGGTGCACGACTCTAAAAAGGCATAAGCTCAACTATGTGTGGTTTAGCTAACCCTTAAGGATACACGCAGGGGTCTAGTCTTTGTGACTGACCAGTGATATAGTACATGGTTTATAGTGATTACTCACCCTGGTGTTGGTGCAAGGCTACGTGTGTTATCGAAGTCATTTATGATCTTCGGCCCAGTATCCGCTTTGTACATACGTTTGGGGTGTAGTATACGGTTGGGATCTTTGTCGCTTGCCCCAGTGTTAGAGCCAGGCTGTGTGCGTTATGGAAGTCATTTATGATCTTCGGCCCAGTACCCACTTTGTGCATACATTTGGGGTATAGCTGATGACATTGATCCGTAAAGAGATAAAGAAATACAGAGTTAATGAAAGAAAGTGATGAAATGTAAAGAATATAATAATATTATTATCTATGTGTACGTACGATGTGTGATCATGTATGATGGTATAGTATGATTTGAATGAAAGTAAAGTATGTTTTATTGTAAAACTAGAACTCACTCAGCAACGTTGACTTTTTATTCATTTTTCAGTTGGCAGGTGAGCATTGTTGAGGATGGTGCGGGGCAGCTACTTGGCTCTTTTGAATGGCATTTTTTTGTCATTGTTTTTGCATTATAATGCGAATAAATAAAAATGTGTAATGAATGATTGTATTAACATGCAAAAGTAGTTATTATGAAATGAAAAGTTATTTTAATGTTCTGATGTGATGTTTTTATGAATGTTAAATATAATTGTAGGTCTTGTGAGCAATGATTGGCCAGCTGTAAGTGTTCCAGGAACGAGGCCTTACAAGTTGGTATCAGAGCCAAAGTTTAAGTAAAATGGGTAAAATTTCAAAATAAACCTTAACTTAAACTGAAAATGGAATGGAAAGGGAAGGGATACCAGTCCGAGTAGTTGCGTGCCATCAGGTATTTTCTTAATGTTAACTAATATTACATGTGCATGTTATGTGGTTATGTGTTGCTGGTAGACTTAGATACTGATGTAGTCGGGACAGGTAATGCTTGGGGTATGAAGAGTAAAGTAAGTGGCTAATCTTAAATGGCCACTGTAATTAGAGACTTACTATACCTGACATAAACTGAGCTATTCCCTTGAATGACCATGTTGGTGTTTGAATCTTTCAGTGTGTGTGTTGGAGAATGGCCGGTGGTAGATCATCTAAAGCTTCACGTGGTGGAGGACGTGGTGTAGAACCACGGGTCACAAGAGGAAGGCCTAGAGTCGAAAAAATGGTTCCTGAAGAACTAGAGATCCCTCATCCGAAGGGTGGTGATGAGAGTGCTAATCTAAGAGCCTCAATGAAGGAGGCGGTTGTGGAGGAAGCGCATCGGGTCATGTAGTTGATCCTACCGTCTGTGGTGACCGAAGTGATAAAGGTTGTTAGAGATGGGGAAAGAAGGGAAAGGAGTAGACCTACGTGCGAAAGAAGACAACCCGAGACTGAGACGGTTCCTTCTGATGATGAAGAAGAAGAGCATGCGCCGGAGGCGGCACGAGGCTGTAACTACGGAGCGTTTCAACGATGCAAGCCCCCTACTTTTGATGGTAATGGCACTGCTGCTGCTGCTTACTGATGGGTAAGAGAAATGGAAGTTGTTCTGAATATCAGCAAGTGCCGAGAACACTAGAAGGTGAAATTTGTTGCCCACTCTTTCATGGACTCAGCTCTATGCTGGTGGGACAATATTGTCCAAGCTGAGGGTAGTCGGGCAATTGGGAGGATGAGATGTTCTGAGCTGAAAAAGATGGTGATTGAAGAGTTTTATCCTAATAGGGAGATGGATAAGGTTGAAAGGGAGTTCCTGCAGTTAGAGGCGGGGACGATGACAGATCAGCAGTACACCACCAAGTTTAATGAGATGGCACGGCTGGTGCCGAATCAGGTGATGCCTCTATCACGAAAGATTAAGAGGTACATCCAGGGATTGCAAGTAGATATTCACAGACACATGATCGTTTCCTGGTCGAGCACGTTTAGGTCGGCAGTTGACTTGGCGGGAAGGTTGTATGATGAAAGGACCGTGGTGGTGGCTGAAGCTAGCAAAAAGAGTGGTGGTGACCGGAACTGAATGGGAAGCGAGTCGGACGTGGCGGGGCCACTCCAAATAACAATGGTGCACGAGTGGATGACCGACGTGTGGTCACATCTGGTGCAGGGTTGAGGAGGTGTGCGAAGTATGGACGAGAGCACACAAAGGAATCTTGAGTGGGATCCAATGTCTGTTTCCGTTATGGAAGAACCGGACATGTGGCGAAGAACTGCAGTGTGAGGAAGTGTTATTCTTGTGGGGAGGAAGGTCACATGAGTAGGGATTGCAAGAAGTCGAGGGCTGAGGGTTCTTGGGTGAAGAAGACCGGAGGTGAAGGATCGAGGGCAAGTGCCAGAGCTTTCACAATGACACAGGAGGAGGCTAGGACGGACCCTGATGTTGTGCCTGGTACGTTCTAGTGAACCAAACTTTAGCTTCTGTGTTATTTGATTCTGACACCGGTAAAAGTTTTATTTCTGCTGCTTTCTGTGCTAAATTGCCCGTTAGTAGTAGGAGTGTTGATGCGCCCTTTTATGTAGAAACTACCATAGGCAAGTCTACCAAGATTTCAAAGGTGTTAGAGGGTTGTGATGTGGAATTGGAAGGTCATAAATTTCCGGTTAGACCATTCGTAATGGCCTTAGATGGTTTCGATTTGGTTCTTGGGATGGATTGGTTAGCGGATTTCGAGGCGATCATTGTGTGTCGCAAGAAGATGATTCGGTTGATAGCGCCTGAAAGTGATTTCGATAGCAGTGGCGGGAAAATGTATGAGGCGTGGATGTAGCGCCTACTTGGCTTATGTGAAGGGTGTGGAAACACCAACACCATAGTTAGCCGATGTCCCGGTTGTGTGTGACTTTCCAGACGTGTTCCCATAAGATTTACCAGGAGTGCCACCTGACAGAGAGATCGAGTTTCAGATTGATTTGATACCGGGTGCCCAACCTGTCGCCAAGGCACCTTATCGGTTGGCTCCGACTGAGATGAAAGAGTTGATGGAGCAGTTGCAAGAGCTGCTTGATAAGGTGTTCATTAGACCGAGTATCTCTCCTTAGGGTGCTTTGGTCCTGTTCGTGAAGAAGAAAGACGGTAGTATGAGGATGTATATTGACTACCGTGAGCTGAACAAGTTGACGATAAAGAACCGATACCCCTTACCGAGAATTGAGGATTTGTTTGATCAGCTCCAAGGTGTCAGTTGGTTCTCAAGGATAGATCTTCGATCGGGCTACCATCAGCTGAAGGTGAAAGAGCAGGATGTCCCTAAAACAGCTTTTCGCATGCGTTATGGTCATTACAAGTTCCTTGTTATGTCATTTGGTTTGACCAATGCGCCAGCTGCTTTTATGGATTTGATGAACCGAGTGTGTCGGCCGATATTGGATAAATCAGTGATTGTGTTCATTGGTGATATTCTGATTTATTCGAAGAGTGAGATTGAGCATGCTGTTCTAGTTACGAGAGGTCCAATTCCTAGGTCATGTGGTGAATCCCGACGGGATTATGGTGGACCCAGCAAAGGTGGAGGCAATGATGCAATGGAAGTCTCCAAAAACGCCATCCGAGCTTCGTAGTTTCTTGGGTTAGGCGGGCTACTACAGGAGATTCATTCAAGACTTCTCTAAGATCTCTTCTCCACTAACTAAGTTAACCCGGAAAGATGTGAAGTTTGTATGGGGTCAAGCTCAAGAGAAGGCGTTCGAAGAATTGAAGGCAAGATTGACTCAAGCTCCTGTTTTGTTATTACCCGATGGAAGTGAAGATCTTGTGGTTTATTCTGATGCTTCCCACTCGGGGTTGGGGTGTGTGTTAATACAGCAAGGGAAGGTCATAGCCTATGCATCCTGACAGTTAAAGGTTCATGAGGTCAACTACCCTACTTATGACTTGGAGCTACAAGTCGTGGTCTTTGCGTTAAAGATTTGGAGGCCCTACGTTTACGGGACGAAGTGCATCATATACACTGACCACGAGAGCTTGAAGTACTTCTTTGAGTAGAAAAACCTGAACATGAGACAAAGACGATGGTTGGAGCTTATAAAGGATTATGAATGCAAGATCCATTACCATCTGGGCAAGGCCAACGTGGTGGCGGATGCCCTTAGTCGAAAAGAGAGGCCCGAGCTGATTCGGGTGAGAGCATACCAGTTGATCATGACCTCTGATGTGATGAAACAAGTCAAAGAGTTTCAAGATGAGGCATTGAAGGAAGATCATCTTAACTCTGAAAGAATGAGAGGTCTGGTTTCGGAATTGGGTAAAAACACACTTGGTGTTAGAACCGGATTTGGACGAATGTGGATTCCTCATTTTGGGAATCTACGCATGAAGATCATGGATAAAGCTCACAAGAATCGATACTCCATTCATCCTGGTGCTACAAAGATGTACCAAGACATGAAGAAAGATTATTGGTGGCCGGGTATGAAGCGTGATGTGGTGGAATATGTGAGTAAGTGCCTTACTTGTCTACAGGTGAAGGCCGAGCATTAGAAGCCGTATGGGAAGATCCAACCATTGAATATACCAGAATGGAAGTGGGAGCACATCACCATGGATTTTATCATGAAGCTACCGCGTACCGCGAGAGGGTATGATGCCATATGGGTGATAGTTGACCGTTTGACGAAGAGTGCTCACTTCCTACCGATCCACGAGACATATTCATCCGAGAGGTTGGCTGATCTTTTCATTAAGGAGATTGTGACTCGTCATAGTGTGCCGGTGTCTATTGTGTCTGATCGTGACACCCGATTTACATCAAAATTTTGGAAGAAATTTCACGATGCTATGGGGACGAGGTTGCATATCAGCACGGCGTATCATCCCCAGACTGATGGTCAGTCAGAGAGGACCATTCAGACCTTGGAAGATATGCTTCGGGCATGTGTTATCAATTTTGGAGGAAGTTGGAATGACCACTTACCGTTAGCTGAGTTCTCATATAACAACAGTTATCATGCCAATATTGGTATTGCCCCTTATGAGATGCTATACAGTAGGAGATGCCAAACACCCGTGTGTTGGGGTTAAATTGGTCAGAAGAAGTTAGGAAGCGTCTAGGTGATCGAGGCTATGATTGAGAAGCTTGAAAGGATCAAAGCCTTCATGAAGGCAGCCAAAGATAGACAAAAGTTGTATGCTGATAAACGACACAAACCAATTGAGTTTCAGGTGGGTGACCGGGTTATGTTGAAGGTCTCACCTTAGAAGGGTATCATTTGGTTCATACAGCAGGGCAAGTTGAGCCCAAGATACATAGGTTAGAGTTACCAGATGAGTTAAGTGGAATCCACCCGACATTCCATATATCTCATCTGAGGAAATGTCTAGCAGATGAAGATGTGATTGTTCCACTGGAGGATATCGAAGTAGATGAACGGCTCAATTACGTAGGGCAACCATTGGCAATCATTGATTGAAAGGAGAAGAGGCTGAGGAATAAAGTGGTTCCTCTTGTGCGTGTACAATGGAAGCAAAGGAAGGGATCCGAGTCTACGTGGGAGACTGAAGAAGAAATGAGGCAGCATTACCCACAATTCTTTGAGGAATAATAGATTTTGGAGACGAAATCTAAATAAGGGGGTGGACTTGTAACACCCGGTTTTTTTTATTAAAGTCAAGAAAGAAGAATAAAGTGAAGAAAAAGAAGGAAAAGAAATAAAGCCTAAGTCTAGGGGTTAAAAGTGACAAAAAGGACAAAATCTTTGAAAAGTTGGTGATAAAGGTGGCATGGCTGCCCATCACTCTCTCTACACACAAATTCTCGGATATTTTTAGAGAGAGAAGGGAAAAGAGCAGAGAACTCTCGGTTCTAAAGGAAGAACAAGAAAGAATTCGAATTCAAGATAAGAATTCATGATTTTATGATGTTCTTGACTTGTCATATCCTCAGGTTTATGCTTATGTGTGTTATGTGTTCGGGTGTATGTTTTAGTGGGTTTCTTGGTGGTTGAACTCAATTTCGAACGAGTTTGGAAGAAGCCATACTCAAGAGCTGCAAAGGTGAGTTCTAGAACCCCTATTTTTCTAGTTATTAACTGATTTTGGAGCTAGAAATGTATGAACTTATATTTTTATGAAATGGGTTTTTTACATGTATGTATGATGGGTGTATGATGATATGATGATGTGATTTTGAACTGTGTTCATGCTTGTTGATGTTATGGTTGTGTTTCTAAGGCTTGAAAGGTAAGATTTAAGTTTAGAACATGATAGATGGTGTTTGGGAACTGAGTCTGATCTTTAGGTATGAATGGGTTGAGAATAATTGCCTAAGTGTAGTTAATGTGGATGAAAGTCAATGCGGATGAGCATTGACTAAGTATGGGAAATACCGATGAAAGTCAATGCGGATGAGCATTAACTAAGTATGGGAAATACGGATAAAAGTCAATATGGATGAAAGTCAATGCGGATGAGCATTGACTAAGTATGGAAAATACGGATGAAAGTCAATGCGGATGAAAGTCAATGCAGATGAAAAGTTAACACGGATGAGCATTGACTAAGTATGTGAAATGCGGATGACAAATGCGGATGAGTAAGGTCAATGCTGATGAGAAAGTCTAAGTGTGAACAAATGCGGATGACAAATGTGGATAAAGTAAAGGAAATGCTCATGACAAATGTGGATGAAGTTAAGGAAATGCGGATGAACTAAGACAAATGTGAATGAACTAAGACAAATGCAGATGAACACTTAGAATAGTTTTGACTTTCTGGGGAAAAGTGAGATTTAGGATTTTGACTTTGGATGTTCCCAGGGGTTCATGTAAGTTGACTCTTGAGATCGTAGATGCTACGATGGGCATATTACGATGTATGTTTGATGCTTATGCATCATGGTATGTATGATGTATTTTATGAGTGCATGATGCCCTGTATGATGATGTTGACTGTGCATGTTGATATTCCTTATTATGATATATGTTAATCTTTCTCGTGGCTTTACATGTTATAGATTTGAAAGAAATGATAAAGTATTATGTAACGTAAAGTGAAACATAATGAAAGAGGAACATAATGATAGAATGCATGCATTAATGAAAGAGAAAGTATTGAAAGGCTTGCAAGAAAAATGTACGGAGGTGCACGACTCTAAAATGCCGTAAGCTCAACTGTGTGCGGTTTATCTAACCCTTAAGGATACACGCAGGGGTCCAGTCTTTGTGACTAACCAGTGATATAGTACATGGTTTATAGTGATTACTCACCCTGGTGCTGGTGCCACGCTATGTGCGTTATGGAAGTCATTTATGATCTTTAGCACAGTATCCGTTTTGTGCATACGTTTGGGGTGTAGTATACGGTTGGGATCTTTGTCGCTTTCCCCGGTGCTGGAGCCAGGCTATGTGCGTTATGGAAGTCATTTATGATCTTCGGCCCAGTACCCGCTTTGTGTATACGTTTGGGTATAGCTGATGACACTGATCCGAAAAAAGATAAAGAAATACAAAGTTAATGAAAGAAAGTGATGAACTGTAAAGAAGATAATAATGTTATTATCTATGTGTATGTACGATGTGTGATCATGTACGACGGTATAGTATGATTTGAATGAAAGTAAAGTATGTTTTATTTTAAAACTATAACTTATGGCTAACGTCAAGTGGTACTTTGGTGAATTTTTAGTTATTTCATTAATAATTGAAGAAATTTCTACCATGATGATTAGGAGTGTTTTCTTTCACCATCAATTTGAATGTCTATTGCATCACAGCTTGTACTTCCTATACTTGGCAATCCTACCAACCATTTCATATGCATCATTAATGAATGAATTTGTAACTGGGAAAATGCATGGTGTAGGGGTTTCTAGTTAAAATTGACCATCTTTGTTCTTGTATTGTAATCCTCGAATGATTAATTAAAGCTTGTCGACAAATTCAAAGCATCAATATGATGTTATTAGCCTAGTTTGATTGTTGTTGTTTTTCCACTACAACTTTATTGCATTAATTAGAATCATTTTTTTAATTGGCAAACAGCATTGATCCCAATAGAAAACACGTTTTCTTCATAAATATGTAATGACATATATTTCATCTCATGGTTTAATAAAATAAAAAAAATGGCATTGGCGACTTAGATAAGGTACCTAATGGTTCTTAGATTTAATGTGCTTCTCATTTGAAAATGTTATATACATTGGTTTGCGCCTGCTATAATTTAAATGGTATCTAGATATAAAATGAAAAAAATTTAAAATGATAAGTTGACTCAATCATTAAATCATTTACATAATTATGTTGTTAAATATGCCTCATTCTAATCATTTTTTTCACCCTCCAACCACTTGCCACCTTTCCTGTTATGTTTTATATACTAAAAACCATGTGCAAATTAGCTACTTGTGATTGATCAATTTATTAAAACTTTAATTGAGTCGAGTTTAAACATGTTGAATCAAACTCAACCCTTCTTAAAACTTTTATGATAAACTAGCTTGCGTAGACATTTATATGTTAGTTTTAACTAAATTATTTGCATAAATAAGTAAATTATTATTTTAATATAATAATATTTATGGGATCACTTATTAATTATTTCTAAAGATGAGAACCTAGTAACTCTTTCGGCTAATAGTCATCTTTCAGTCACCTATCTTTTTAATTATAGTGTATTTTAAATACTTTTTTAATCTTTTTCTCTTTCTCATACTCACATGCATCAAGTAAAAGATTTTTGACCAACTCTCTAATTTTCTAAAGGTTTGGCTTTTCATATATATATATATATATATATGTATATATAAAGCGTATAAACTTAACATGTAAGAATAGAGGTTACGGGTTAAATTATAACGCAAGGGTAATAATTAATCA
The DNA here is from genome assembly GCA_018326385.1 of Flaveria bidentis. NCBI lineage: Eukaryota > Viridiplantae > Streptophyta > Magnoliopsida > Asterales > Asteraceae > Flaveria > Flaveria bidentis. The sequence goes on from BJCM01088860.1 coordinate 14,839, forward strand.
CACAGAGATGGAATTATCACGCAAAGGTGAAATTATTATGCAGAATGTATTCTTGTGTGATAATTCCACGTGAGTGTAATTTGTCTTGCATAAATATCACTTTGTTCTTACATGATTATTATTGTTCTTGCATCATAATTCCATCCTAAAACGTCGTACGCTTCGCATGAAAAAAGCACTTTGTATAGTAATCGATATA
>BJCM01088861.1:0-12677 GCA_018326385.1 Flaveria bidentis
CAAATCACTGATGAAAAGGCAAAGGTAAAGGTCATCTTAGAGAAATATAAGGATCTCAAAGAAACACTTGCAGCTACCCAGGTAGAGTGTAAACGCTGGGTAACATCATGCAAGGGGTTTGAAATGCTTCTCAACAAACAAACAGCTTCAAATGTGAAGTTTGGGGTTGGTTATAATCACACTGCTCCTCCTACAGATTTTACTCCCAAGTTAGAAGTAGAATCTGAAGGAGAATGTAATTCCCAATCCACATCATTATGTGTATCATCTTCAAGTAATGAACCAAAATTAGAGGATGAAGTCAGTATTAGCACCTCAGCAAATCAATCTGCTGATGGTCCCAATGCTGACAAACACATGATAAAGAGTAAACTGATCACTTCAGGTGTTATCTCACAAAGTACTCAAAGTACTGAAGGGCAAGTCACAACACCTAATTATTACTATTATTTTTATTTTTATTTATTATTATTATATATCTTTAGGAAGGATTTACTATATGTTTTCGTATCATTCTAATTATTACCTTCTGCCAGTTACTTTATTTCATTTTATTTTAACCCTTTTATTTATAAATATTAATATTAATTAAAATTCTTTTCAATAATATAATTTACTTTTGATTTGATTTTACATATTATTATATTACTTTTAATGACAAAAATTTATTCTTTCTCTCTCATATAAATATAAAATACAATATAATTCGTTTTTATATTTTATAACCAAGATAATACCACTACTTATATACGGATTTTTTGTTTTGCGTTTTAATCTAAATTTTACGATTTACCACGTCGCAACGTGCGTGTATGATTCAACGTTTTCACCTCTATTATTTCTCATTTAACCGCAATGTGTGTGTGTATAACCCCTAAGTTATAATGAAAAAGTAGGTAAGAAACTTGTTAAAAACTAGAAAAACCAAACCTAGATCATTTCTAGGGCCAAAAACAAAACCACTTCAATATGGGTTTTGTTTCGAGCCAAAACAAACCAAACAAACCGGACCCAATTGATAAAATAACCCCCAAGTTACAACTAAAAAGTATCCGGCATAGACCGGACCAAACCAAATCGATCCAGAACAGCAGAACCCCTAAGTTCTTTGATTTCAATAAAAAAATAAGACTTCAAAAATATCCAGTGTGGAGTGTGGACCTGACCAAACAAAACCAAACGATCCATTAGCTACGTGGTATGAAGTATGGGCCAAACTAAACCAAACAAAATTGATCCATGGCTCCTAAGTTATTATTAAAAAGAATCCAGTTTGGACTAGGCCAATCCAAACCAAAATGATCCAAAACCCCTGAGTAAATAATAAGGTAATCAGTATGGACCGGCCCAACAAAACCAAATAATCCATTTCTTCTAAAGTTATTATTAAAGAACTATCCTGTAAGAAACAAAGTAAACCAAACCAAACCAAACTGGTCCATAAGCCTTAAGTAATTATTTAAAAAGTATCTCTTGCCAAATCAAACCAAACCGATCCATAACCTCTAAGCTAATATTAAAAAAGCATCAGGTATGGACCATAACCGGTCCGAACCCTACCTTAGCGAAAACTGGTTTTCGCAAAAGCTCGAATAGAGAACCGCACTAGGTAAAACAGATACGGGTTTCGTTTTACTTACCATTTGAACCAACTTGCCAACAAAACATAAAAGAAAACTTCCAAAGACTACTCTTTACATAGTCTACCAAAACAACTTGCTCCACTACCAAGAAAAAGAAAATGAAAATGAAAATAAAAATAAAAATAAAAAACAGCCAGCTATTCCACCAAAGGGTTAAAAAGGCTATGATCGCCTGCATCCCCAACACCATTTTGAGCTTGAAGAATTTCCTTTTGTAACATTGATGTTCCTTGAAATGTCATCATAGCAGAACATGATTTCCTAAGCTCACTAAGCTGGAACCCAAACAAATGACATATGAGCCAGTTAAATAATAAGAATAGACTTTATGTACCGCTAATCAGATAACGGGTCAAGTCGAGTTGGGTTGACCCACAAAAACCTTCTTTAGTTTTTTTTTTCTCTAATTTTACCCATAAAATGCATAAGATTAAGTATAAGTTCACCTCATCTGAAGCTATTGTTTCGAAACCGAACTTTTTGGTCCATATGGACTTAGCTTCCTCTGCAGCTGGAAGCACAATCTTCTTTACTTTCAAAGAAGAAAGTAATCTCTCAATGCAGGTAAACAGTAACTGAAAGTAGCCCTGCCAATATACAATAAATCCCAATAATTTTAGTAAAATTTTAAAAACAATAATAATAGTAGTAATAGTAATGATCATAATCACAACATATTTCTTTGCAACTGTAAGTAATTATTATCCGCACCTTCCCCTGGTAGCATTTACTGGTGGCAACAATTGGGAGTTCAGCTATATCCTCACCAAAAACACGAAGAGTTCCAGCTGTCACTACATTTGAGCTGCACAACATATAAAAAGTGTTGTTAATAAATATATAAATAAAATTTTGTAAAAACAAACACAAAATAACAAAGATATCTTTACCCTATTGTCAATATTGCACAAAGCATTCCTGCAAAGTCTTGGCTCCAGATTTTCCTTCTGAGAGATAAGATTTTGGATAAATATACAAAAAGAGAAATTATTAATTAACTATTCAAATTATTAATTCCACTTATGCTCACCCATACACCATGGAAGGAATAAAATCACCTCCACTTGTTGCATCAATAATAGGGTCAAACCCTTCCTATTACAATCAAGAATGAAGTCAAAGAAATAGTCAACACCAAAAATAGTCAAACCACTCTACAATCAAAATGGTACTCACATGAAAGATATTAACGGTTTGTGCCAGCAATTTTCTAGTTTCACGGGTAGCATTTTTGCCACTAAGAACAACAAACTTCACTTCAGAATTAGAATTGTTTTCTGAACTTGTATTATTGTTCTTTTGTTTCTCCCTCAAAAAAGTCAGCATGTCGTCAGGGAGCATTTTGGGTTCACAAGCTATCAAGTTTTTCAAAACAGCATTAATTCTCTCACAATCCTTGCAGCAGAACCACTCCCCTTTTGGCAATGCCTGTTAGTTGTGGATAGTAATATTATCATCAAGTAAAAATCAAAAGAAAAGGTAATGCAATAAAAAAGTAGATATTTTATGCAGATACACGCACACATATACGTACCTTCAAATCCACCATATTATGTTCTCTCAAACAACCGATATGGTATTCCTTTTCACATTGATCACAAACTATAACTGTACGATCATTGAAGATATTTTTGCTAAAATCATGGCATCTGCATACATCAAAATGTTTTAATTAACATGCATCATACATTATAACAAAGTTAAAAGTAAATAAGGCAATTCGGAGTTTCGGACAATGGGTCAATTTGGGTTATGCCAATTCAGTATAAAGAAACTAGCCAAAAAAACTTGGTTCAAAACAAATTGCCACAAAATCTTAAGCTTCCCACATTTAGAGCTGCAAAACGACATAAAATGCCCATGGACAATGGACCTATGCAAATAGAGGTATGACAGACTTCAACTTTAGAGTCTTTCAGTCATTTTACAGTTATCGTGCAGTTACTTTGAATACTTGGGTGGCATATTTAAGTCTCCCAAAGTGTACTTTCAATACTTAGAACCTCCTAAATGGATTTATTTTACAAATTTTGATAATTATTGCAAAAATTAAAAACGTAGTTTTTATAATCATATCTAGCAGACTAAACGTTAACTACTCATAAAATATAATATACTGACAAAACCGTTTGCAGGCAAACCAAAATGTATTTTTTTCGCTCAAACTAAAACAACCTTTTCGACCCAAAGCTGACTAATTTAACCTATCGATTTTTAGTATAAACATTGTTACCTGCATAAAACACATGCAGCAAGATCACTCTTTTCCAAGTGTTTGACTATACGAATGCAACGGGTCATTATCTGCTTTATAGGATCAGTCCCTGTAACCCTTCCCGCAGCCAAAGCATTGGCACTTTCTCCAACAAATTTCAATGACTGTTGGCAATATTGGCAATACCATTTGCCATGGGGAATGCTCGGTTCACCTGCACATTCTGTGTGGACCAACAGAATCGCATACCTATTAGACCACAAGTTTAAATCTAACCAATATTAAAAACATTCAAATTTACAAAATTCACCTTGATGGAAGGACCTAGGACATCCATCACAAAGCAAGAGATCTCCACCATCCCTACAAACTCTACACAGATCATCATTAAACTTCACCGGACATCTTCGATTCTCGGTTTTCTTTAAAGAAACTGCATATTCATGTAGTGACACTCCGTTTGAGATGTAAATATTTTCATATCTGTCAACATTTCAAACTTAAAATCAGAAAATAAAAAAATAGAAAAAGTTCAAACAATTTCATATATATTCCCTTCGAAATTTAAAAATATCATATTTACCCTTTCCACACTCTTATAATAGCATGTTTATCCAATTTGTAGCATATAAAATAAGTTACGTGTAACAGCTTTCCACTATATAAAAGAAGACCAACATTATGGTTTGAGGTGATTCACAGCCGAAACGTTGTTTTCCTATTTGTTTATTCATTGAAAAGATTGTTAAAATTAACTGGTTTTACTTCATTTACTATGGAACTAATAAATATATAACTTTATTGTTTTGAAAGTTAACTATGATATTAAAAAGTTTAGAAGGATATGGATGAAATTTTGCACTTTTCGAAAAATATATATGAAATTAATCCAAATAAGTAAACACACGAACACTAGAATAAAACATATGTATGTGTGAACAGCAAAACTCACGGTTTTCTGCGTGAGGCCCAACCAGCATGAGCTTCAAACTGTGAGGCACTGATCTCAGCATTACAACAAGAACAAAATATTCCATTGCCCAACTTATAACCATCTAGATGTTTCTGTTAACCAAAAAATGTTGGATTCTTTTTGAAAAAAGGTGATGCATTCACGTTAACATTATCAGATTTGTTACCTTTCCTTGAGCAACGTAAGTTAATTCAGTTCCATCTGGTAATCCTCCTTTCCGAAAAACAGACCAATGCAATCGCAGATTCCTGGAAAAGATCATATGACCCACGAGAAGTTAGTTTCAAGCAAACTTGGGGAGCATATTTTAAAAAGATAAGAGACCAACTTCATTGTTAGCTTTTTTTGACTCTTTTGTTGCGAGGAGGTGCATGTAGTAGCACTCTTGATGGATCTTGGTAAAGAAGCGGATCTTGATGACCTAAACCACCATAAAAGTATTAGTATTTCTAAAAAATTAGCAAGCTTGATTATCCATTTGTATTCTACCTTTCTAGTATCTTTGAATTTATTTTATTTCTTGAAAATTTAAAATTTCCAGCTCTTCGGACAGAGTTCAGAGCTGACTTTGAAGACCTGAACAATCACATGATAAATCATTTACAGAATGGAGGGACACTTAGTGTTATAGAAATTTAAGAGAGGAAATAGAAAAAAAGTTAGATGAAATAGATTCTTACTTTCTTTTTCTCCCTCGATTAATCTTTTTATCAAAGGAAATTGATGAGCTGTTACTTTCAGATACCTTCGGGTCCGAACTTGATGTCCTAAGAATAAAGGGCGGTATGAAACAATAATGATGTGCTATAAAACTGAGTACATGTGTCCAAGACATTCATATAGATCACCACTTACTAATTTTCATAGATTCTTAACTCAGTCTGGTATTTTTCATAATATGGTAATTAATATTTTTTCTAGACATGGACGTTTCAATTGTGTATGAAGGTAGGCGTTTCCAGATTTGTAATTACAAAGAAAGTAAAATATACTATAATATTAATAATGAAGAGAGAATGAAAAGTAAAACATTACATTGTAATAAAGAGCATGCATTCTTGGAAGTGAAAGAGAGAAGCAATCATCAAAGCAATGATGACATGCTTTTTTCAAGAACTAATCAGTAAAACATGTGGCAAATCATAAGCTTAAATATTTATTCAATCACAGTCATCAAAATTATAGATCTTGCCATCTTGGTTCAAAACATGGAGCAAAGAAAGAAAAATAAATGAAATAAAGTTGTGACGTATCATGTATTATAGTGAATCGTGTTATTGATTTATATCTCACAATACTTGCATTTTATACCCTAATTATCATACAATAATTGGACCCCACCCTTACCACATATAAGTTTTTTTACCATGTTAGTTTTCATTTTTAGTTTGCAATATAACATATGATATTTCTTAAATATATTCTACTATTTAACAGATTGAAATGGTTAGGGTTATCAAAAAACCAGCTAAAACCCGCATCCACATGTTTTCTTGGATATCTTTAGATGCACTGACACCAACATTATCTAAATGTAAACGTTAAATATACTTTAGTTGTTAAGCGGGATCACATATAATCCATACCTAAATTCACCACGATTCGCAACACTTGGTTCAGCTTCCACTTGTTTATTATTCAAGCAAGAATTACAAATTAAGAAATTTTCAGTAGAAGATGATTTAATTAAGCCTGAGATTCATGAAAAATGAACACAATAGTTCAGAAAATATATTAACCAAAAGAACATATAATAAATTACGTCGGTTAGAGTATTGCTCACCATTGCATTTTGTACACATGGAAGGTCCCTTCACAGGCAATGAACTAATTACAGTTTGAAGAGCAACGTCTACAGATTTAGAAGCTGATGCTTTACATATTTCAATCACATCAAGAAGACTTTTACCATTTTCAAGATGGATATGTTTTATGGCGTGTCTGTATGATTTGCATGCATGCATCTCAAATTGAGATGGTGAGATTACCTTCATTCAACAAGTCAATAAAAGTCAAACCCATCCTTTCAAGCTTAAAAACCCCGTTATATATAATGTCATAGATGATAGATTCGATATAACATAACTTACTTTGGTACCCTCACACAAATTGCAAGAACACAGTATGCCAACACCTTTGATTATCCCTTGTAGATTGTTTCCCTGTAATAAAAGAAATCTCAGTCGTTTTCTACTCCAAAACCTTGATTAAATTGTTCATAAATGATTATTCAATTTAGACAAATATTTCATACCACTTGACACTCGCAATCTAAGCAGCCAATAGAGACACAACACACAAGATGTCAAATATTAGAATCTATCTAGCCCTGAAATCAGTGACTTACTCATTGATGAAAGTTATGAACTGATTATTCGATTTAAACATAGATTTCATCCCTTCACAAGCTAAAACTACTCCATTTTGACTATTAGAAAACGACAACGATAACATACGACACGCATGATAAGATTTCCATAAAAAGATAAAAACTCAAGGTGATACAAAAATGTTGCTCTCAATACCAGCATTTAAACCTATGAGACCAACCAATTGATCAGAAACAATCACCAGAGATCATAAATCATCAAATTAGCAACCTATTAAGCTTTTTTATGGTAAAAATTGCATTCCTACACAACCAATAATCAAATCTCAGTTAGTTATCTTTCCTCTGAACCTTATTCTCCTCAAGAACAGATTCTGAACCACAACTTGCTTCCCTAACTACCTTGAAGTATAACTGAAACAACTAAAAACAAAGTATGATCAGTTCATAGGGATGTTACCGCGCTATCGAAATTGTAGTAAACACGAAAGCCCTCAAGCAACCCAGTCTCAAGAAGCTCCCTCATGTTAATAGGCACTCTACCCAACCCAATCTTCTTAGACATTTTCAGTTCCAAATTCCTACTTGTTGGAGTCCCCAATTCTTCCACATTATCATCCTTCTCCACCAATGCCGATCGCGTAAACCTCTTTGGAGTAATTCTACTCACATGATGTTTACTTTTCTTACGCTTCACGTAAACCCTCCCCACTGATCTCCCACCCTCTTCTTCCCCCTTGGCTACTTCCACCGCCGGAGCTTCTTCTCCGCCGTAGAGCACGTCGGACACCGCCGATTCCTCTTCGCCGTTGACAACTTCCGCCACCGCCACCGCCACTTCCGCCGCTACCGATTCTCCGCTGCCGTTGGTACGATCAACAACCACCGAATCACCATCCGGAACCGCATTTTTAACACGTTTACTCATCCGGTTCACATTGACTTCTTCAATCGACTTCTTACAACTATCAGCAGATGATGCCTCTTTGTTCTTCCTTCTACTACCAGTGAACTGAAATTGTGGACTTCTGGAAGAGCGAGTGCGACCATTGAAGCAATTGAACTGAGATCGAGCTTCCAATGCAAACGCTAGCTCTCTCTTCATCCTTGATTTCAATGGCGATTGATCGTCAAGTTTAGGTATGGAGAAAAGGGGGCAAATCGAAATTTTACAACGAATCTGTGAGAATTTGTGAAATCACATGCCAAAAGTGAAAATTCTAGAGTATTTAAAGCGTAATTCATCGGTAGGTTTCTTGATTTAACTGATTTGTAGCTTCATCTGCATGAATTGCAGGTTGCAATTGGAGTGTGAACATAAAGATACAGGAACAGGGAGTATATGTATAGTTGTGAACTGAACCCCAAAATAAAATAATAATAATATATTATTATTTATATTATATTATATTAGTAAAAATAAAAATAAATAATAAATAATAAAGAAACATTACAGTTTAACATTTTCGATTTTTTACTTTTTGGAACCCATTGACTTATCCAAAAATGTTTTCTTCTAAAAGATCTTCCAAAACATATGCCTCTAATTATACGTTTATTAAATCAATAAATTAGCATAGATCACGGTATTCAATTTTTTAGACGATCGAATATGAAAACAAGTCTTTAGTTTTATGTATTTGAGCTGTGAAGGCTAATTAATATATATTTGTTAAGGTTCATGTCCTTTGGGGTTGTGAGTGTGATTGTTTTTGTTGTTTTTTTGTTTATTTGTGTTTTTTTGTTTCTATTTATGTATGTCTCATATATTTTATAAGTCAACGAATATTGTTATTCATTTAATTAGACGAATAAAATTTAAGTTTTAAACGTTGACTGATATACATTTATTAAGGTTCATGTGTGTGTGCGTGTGCAGTTAAGCGTTTGCTCGTTTTTGTCGTTTTTTTATTTATTTGTGTTTTTTGTTTCCATTTATACATGTCTGCTTTATTTCTTTAATGAACAAATAAGAAACATAGAATTTTCATTCTTGTATTTGGTTTGGTTTATTTGTTTAGTTAAATTTAAATGCCGAGTGATCATGTCATGTTGATCTATGAATTCTAAAAATTAGCTTTTATACTATCATAGATTTATGTCAAGTGTTTAGATACATTTATAGATGATTTGTATCATTTAAAGTTCTTTATATAAAATATATATTAGTTTTTTTAATGACTGATTGGATTACTAACAAATCACAAACTCATCTAATCATCTTCGTTACTTAAGTACGGAATTTTAAAGAACTAGGCTAGCACGTCCCTGAAGAAAACTTATCTTAAGTGAGAAAACCTTATAGTCCAACTTGTAATAATTTTTATAAGGTGAAACTTGAACCCAATACCCCTATATTTTAATATATTATTAGAGTATATGTCCTTGATCACTTTGGTTAAGCATCATTAGTATTTGCTAATTATATATGTATGTTTATATAATCAAATAAGTTGTTTAATCATACTTTTTAGAATACTTAACCCATGTTGATTTTTTAATAAGAGAGATACAGTTTTAACCGTGAACTCTGAAATTCTTTAGAACACAAGTTCAATAACATTATAAAGAAAATAAAATCTATAAGATATTTTATTTGATAAATGCATTGAGTCAAAATTCCATCAATTAAGAACCCTTAGAGTAATATTTCCCCAAAATATTAAGGATTTTTTTTAAATAATTTCTTATTGGTATACCGTTAATGAGACACTCATATTCTCTCGATACATATATAGATACATAGAGAGAGTTAAGGGTGTTCAAATAACTCAAGCATTTTAAAAAATGATTATTTTATTATGAGCTTATAGTTAAATATCTTTAATAAGAGTGCAATGTTTGCACAAATAATGGTTTTTATTAATAAAACATGTTCAAATAAAAAGATCTTTAAAACTAAGAGGCGTAAGAAGTAATGATTGATGGTTGAGATCAAATTTTAGGGGAAAAAATTGGTTATAGGGGTATTTTAGGAATAATAGTTTTTATTGATTTTTTGCAAGATTCGTATTTTCTAAAATGTTCTTAACTTTAATATATGATATTATTTTTGTATAAAGTCTGCATCATAAAAACAAGCATTTTGTAATCCTTAAAACGAGTAAAGTATTGTTGTATAAAAATAAAATATATTTTTATGTTTTTAAACTCATATCTCGTTATTGTGTCTTTATTGCTATTTATTATGTTTTTTTGTTAATTATTGTGTTTTTTCTAAAATGATGATTTTCTAAAAAATATAAAGGTGCAATAACATTATTGTGTATTTGTAATATGTAAAACACAATCATAAATTAACAACTAATTAATCTAATACATTAAAAACATTGACAAAATAATATATTGTCTTGTTGTGTTTTTTTATCGTCTTTGTATTATCGATCTTAAACACTATGAGTTTTACAAAATAAATTAGTGAAATAACATTATTGTTTACTTTTAATTGTAAAACACTTTAAAAGATAACAATACGTGTATATAATCTATAAAAATAATAAGAAATAACACATGTTATCTTCAATACTATGAGTTTTAAAAAATACATTATTAAAATATATCATTACGTACTTATAATTGTACAACACAATGATATATACAAACACAATGATATATACAATGATAAGAAATAGCATTAAATGATCTAAACGTAACACACAATATTAAATTTATATAACAAATGATGTAAACTCTATGACGTAATAATTTGATATTTGACATAATGAACACACAAGACACAACGAGTTGACGTATTTTACACGATGACCAAATACCATCCTTTTTAAAACATGTGTCAAGCCCATAATTATTTTTTGCATTTTAGATTAAACATTATTTTTAATAATATGATATGAAAGTACATGTATTGCATCTAAAATCTTGCAGTAACAATTTTATGGAGGTTACCACATGAAAGAATTTAAATTCAATAACAATATATGGAGGTTGCGTTATACTGAAATTTAAAATTTTGACGATGATAATAGTAGTAACAATGTTACTATCTCCAACCTAACATCATGTGATGTATCATAGCATTACTTAACATAATACGATGTAATGAAACGTAATGTAATATTGTAATATGATATACTATAATGTAATTTGATGTAATATGATATAATATACTGTAATTTTATAAAATGTATTATAATATATAAAGATGTATAGCATAATATTTCATTATCGATTATTAAAACATATATTATTTATTTATTTATTATTATTATTATTAGTATTATTATTATTATATTATTATTATTATTACATTTATTATTATTATTATTGTTATCATTATTATTATTATTGTTTATTTTTATTATTGTTATTATTATTATTATTGTTATTATTATTATTATTATTATTTGTATTATTATTATTGTTATTGTTATTATTATTATTATTGTTGTTGTTATTATTATTATTATTATTGTTATTATTATTATTATTAATTATTATTATTATTATTATTATTATCAGTATTATTATTATTATTATTATTAATATTATTATTATTATTATTGTTGTTGTTGTTTTTGTTGTTGTCGTCGTCGTCGTCATCATACTATAAAAGCTTTTTTATAATACAATTAAGGGATGAGTTTACGTAACATTAACTACGTTTTTAAACTAATTCACTTAGAGAATTTTTTTCTTTTTTATTTAAAGTCACTCAACTTTACTAGTTGTTTCATTTCTATTTTATATTTTTATAAATTCAAAGAAAATCAAATTAGCTGCAATGAAGCATATATGATTATATAAATTTTGATTACTATTTAGTGATTATTTTTTGTATTTTAACCAATTTAATGTATTTTAAACTTTGCCCTTAAGTTATGAAAATTATTTATTCACTATTACATCCTAATTCAATTCAACTAGGAAAAAATGTCCGTTTTCAGTAACTAATATATGTTGTCTAACTTAATAATTGATGATAAGTAAGTCAAATAACAAGCTTTAGAGTTAGAGTTTAAACAAGTCGACCTCGGGCTCTGTTAAATTAAGCGAGTCAATCTTGAGTTAAAATTAAACGAGTCAATCTTGAGTTATCATGTAAGACCTTAGTCATTTATACCTGTCTTGGCATACTTTTGGCACCTCTTGTCATGTTGTACGCTATGATATATATCTTGAAAGATCTAATTGGGAGCTTTTGTTATGTTAAAGAGAACAAATTTGAGGTGTTTTAAGAATATTTTTTTTTGTATTTGCCATCAAGAGACATAGCGTGGCTTACACATATGGTTATTTTACTAAAAGTTTAGATGGTTGGTGTGAAAATTATTAGCTTATTAAAACTTATAGCTTAAGAAGGTGTATATTTTCGTATGATAATCAATCATGATTCAAATTAGATTTATATAATCATTTCAATAGATACTTTATACTTTCTTAAAAATAGATTTTTTGAATGGGCGGTGACTAGGGGTGTTCACGAGCCGAGCCGAACCGAGCGGACCTTTGCTCGTGCTTGGCTCGTTTCCAAAGTGAACCGAGCCGATCGGCTCGTTT
>BJCM01088865.1:0-75795 GCA_018326385.1 Flaveria bidentis
CGCCACCCCCTCCGACCCGCAGGCCCCCGCCCCCTTGCGGTGGTGGTTCCGACCGGTGGTGTGACTCCGGTGGGTTTGTTACTTAAATATTGAATCGTTTTGGTTTCAGTCAGATACTGAATCAAACAGTCAAGTTTCAGTCAGATATATACCCAGACAGAACTACTAACTGGATCAACTTCTGACTTAATCAGATTTTACTCAATCAGTGTAATCAAACAACCCTTAAGTGAATACAAAAATTAACAGTACCTCACAAAGTCACAATTGCTAGAAGAACAACGAAAAGAAAGACTAAAATGGTAAATTTTACAAAGTTAATATTTGTTCATTTGTTTTACTTTTTACCCCCTAAAGTATCGTCTTCTTGTCATATAATACTATAGTGTACCTTGTAACATTTTAAGTTAATTTTTCAGATTGCCGACAGTGTGAGGCCATCACAAATTATGGTTAATGTTTTAACACAACTTAGAAGATTCATTCCAACTTGGAAAATTGTCCCGGGTGAAGACATTATCGAGCTTGCGTTTAGAGATCCTAAAATTAGACAGGAAGTAATTACAAATTTTGTATTAGATAACTTCTTTGTTTGATCAACTATTATAATTTTAAGCATATGTTGATCTTCCTCTTGATAGATTCGCGACAACCCGTTATGCTACAAAGGTCGTGTGCGCCTACAAACAGCTATGGAGTTGTATACTGTGACCCTAGACCTTGAAAAGAGACTAAAAGATATAACATTGGCGTTCTTGATTGTGCATGGTGAAGATGACAAAGTGACTGATCCTTTGACTAGTAAACTCTTGTACGAGAATGCTTCTAGTACCGACAAGACCTTCAAGTTATACCCAGGAATGTGGCATGCACTCACTTATGGTGAGTTTACTGAAAACACTGATATCGTTTTTGCTGATATTGTTAGTTGGATCAACGAGAGAATTGATCGAGGAAACTCGAGAGTGGAGAAGGAGCAAAAGCCGAAGAAGAATGAGCCTCAAGGTATCGCTAAATAGGATCATCACTAGGTTGGGTTTCCACATACACATGTTTCTTACCATAATAATCATAATTCATATGATTTTTGGGTTGTATAAAGGTATTCATATAAACTCTTTTGATCTAAAAATGTTTATTAAGATCAAGAGAGTTGTGTTGATGAATGACATCATCTAAAAGTGAGTAATCAAAGCGAAATCAAGTGATAAGAATCAAAACAATCTTGAAATGAGATGGATAAAAGCTCTATCTAAAGTCCCACGATATAAAATGAAATGAGATGGACCTAAACTCACCATAAAGACAATCTTGAAATGCAATTTACTTGATCTTTTTGGTTGGCGGGGCATTGATGGGTTATGTGAATTTACCAGCAACTTCTTCTAATGGTAAAAAGAAACGAAAATTCCAATGCATTTTAATGCAAAACTACCACAAACCTGAACAAAAAATACGAATCAAAGATATAGTGGGCCTAGTGATTGCTAAAATAGCAACTTGAGTACAAGTGGTAAAGCTACCGGTTGACCAAAGGACATAACTCGACACAATGATGATCAGCAAAGGTTAAGGGTTGTAGCTCTTGAGCTCGTTAAACATGATTTTCACCAACAACATTGTTGCATGGTAGTGAGTTAGTGACGATGAAGTCGATAAGGTGATTAGCTTTTTCGAGGTTCACAAAACTACTTTGGAAGTCTTATATAGCAACGAAGAAGACGTCATAGGGTATACCGCCATTGAAAGTTTACCTCATATGGATGAACACACAATTGATGGTGTTGAAATCATTGTTCATGTAAAATGTATGCCTTACTACACTATAAAGGCTCTCTTTGTACGCTTAAACGGATTTCTTTTTCTCGATTTACCATTTTCTTCATTGTAAAATATTCAAAAGACTATAAAAAAGTTTTTTTTCAAGTAAAACATGTTAAATAGACTTTCTTAGCCAAAAGAAAGGCGGGGGCTTAAAATGGTACAACCATTTTTCTCAAGTGTTGCTATTGTGAGTGTGGGCATGAGCTTATAGCGGTCTTACCTCTCAAACTAACACGATGGTTCACAAAGAGGCGTTTGGTTCAAACCAACGACGAACAATCACAACCCTTCGGCTTGTTAGGTTCAAATGGTGTGTGTTAGAAGGGGTGCGAATACAACTCATCATCTTTCTTTAAGCAAAGAAAAACACATAACATACCAAAAAACTTGTGGTCCAGTGAGTAGCATTTCTTAAAAAAACATACCACCTCTCTCTTTCTTATGGTATCTATCTATCGTTCCTTTTTGTACCATTTTACCACATGTGTATTAGACATTACAAGTTTATAACAAGATTAAACATTTCACTTATCTTATTTTAAATAAATAAATATTAGCGTGCACACTAAATTTTATGATAGTTTGATGATATTAAGGTGCATAACGATACTTCTTCACAAGTAATTGAGAGTTATAGTCCCATGGTGGTCGTTAATGTCAATTTAGAAGTAATTTTAATTAGGTATGTGAGTTATATGTTAGAATATATATATATATATATATATACACACACACACACATTAATATTAAAGTCTGACAATTCTAGCCAAGGTGTTACACTTTTGATTAACGACAGATGGTTCCAACCAGTTGTTGATCAAAACTGACCAACTTAGATCATTGGAGAACCAAAACACCATAAAAATACAAGAGTCGAATGAAAACAACACGCATACCAAAAATCCGTATTTGATAAGGTTTTTGAGGGATGTTATGCCACAAGTATTTTAGTCCGTTGCTTTAGATTTCCTATTAGAAAAGGCATACGACATTGACAACTTATGGACCCAACACTTAGCTTCATTTTTTCGTTCATTACAAAACAAACAAACCAAACTTTAAACCAAGCCAAACTATAATTCGCCCAAAAACAGCCTTTGACTCGGACTGATTTCCCAGCCAAAACTATTAACTAAGATTCCAGATGCCACTCGTAGATCCAAACTATATAAGTATGCACTAATATTAGAAAAACATAATTTAGGTATGTAGATTCAGAATATACATATTCATTATTCATACCGCGTGGGGCCCATGGTGTGATGATTTTGCCAAACGGCTAATTGGCTTAAGGTATATGTAAGCAACTAGTGAGTTATACTAAAGACCATATATGTATGGTTGTTACTTGTCATTGTTGTCCGAACCATCTGCTTGATGGTAAGATATCATCTTTTGTTTTGGTTGACCCGTCTCTATTTCAGACATCCAATCCGGCACATTTGAGGGATGAAACTGAGACCGCGAGTAGGACTCAAAAAACTCTCGGTTCTCTTTCTCTAACTCGTTCCACACTGCATTATGACATTACAATCGTGTTAATACAAGCATGGAAACATTCTTGTAATAATATAGATACATATACATATATATAGAGAAGGTCGTTCAATACAGAAGCAATTGTTATTAAAGAGGCGGCTTTACAGTTACAAAGCCGCTTTTTGTATTACAGGTAAAGCAACGGAAGCATGTTTTTATGCAGTTCTCGTGGTTCTCAACTTAAACTGGTTATGTATTGAACGTGTCCCTGTGTGTGTGTGAACGGCTAAAGTCCAGCACCTGGTTTAAGATGTGTTACCACAACTGTATAACTATGAAGAAAAAAGAAGAAATGTCGCGAGTGCATACATGATGCGGACATGATTAAGATTTCGACTAACCAGTGGAGGTGATGACTGCTTTGATGTTTGCATGTTTAGAAAGGGCTTCCATGCACTCATCTTTGCTCATGTGAAAGATCAAACACTTTTCTATGAGATGTTGGACCTGCATACATCGACTCACCAAGCGTCAATCAATAATAATACGTCGTGATCAACTATGGAACAGTACACAGTAAACTTATCATAATACCATGTGTATGTAGGAAGCTGAGATGTCACCCATCCGCACAAACTATGTATCTATGATTATACAAATTTGGGTGATTTATGATGGGATTCCAATGGTGAACACAAGCAACACTGAGTTGATCAGAGCTGCATATGGTTAAGTAATGATGGCGCGAAAGGGAAGATCAAATTATGTAGATGCTAGAAAGATGGTGTGGGTCAAGCAGTCCCATGTGAGAGACAGATAATAATTGGTAGAGAAGCTATTAAACAGGATTCTAAAATGACTATTAATGACATGTAGGATTCCCACTTAGCAGCCTAAGCCCCACATGACCGGTGGGTTCCATCGCGTTCCCTACAGTTCGAATAATAGACGGCTCCTCACAAACCTTTAACCAATAAGAAAGTGCGATATGGCGCTCTTGATCAAACAATTTGTGTTGTGGTGGATGTAAGGTTGTCTACATGGGGTTGTGGCAGTCTCTAATTGCTGAAAACACATAATAGTAGCAAATTGCAACAAGTACTCGTGTTGGGTTAAAAAAATCAGTTCTTTACAAACTTATCAAGTGCATCGTTCGAAGCTCAGCTTAAAAGGAATTAGGTTAATGCATGTATCTTAACCAGGCCAATTAAGGGTTGCAATTAATAGCATATATACTGACCAAAATATAGTAAACACCCTCTAGCTATTCATTCTAAACTAGGAGATATGAGAATACCCAAAGAGACTGTACTACTAGAGAATCTAGAGGTGGCAATTTCGACTAATTTACTTATAAATGGGGTGATTCTAGTTACGTTTTCTCTCCCATGAAAACAAAAATAAAAATTAATAGCTTAAAAGAAATCAAGTAATATGGGTCGGACAGGTAGAAAGTCAGCCAAGGTGTATCTTAATGCATAAAACCACTTAATCATTCAATTCTAAAACAATATATAAATACTACTGGAAATATATGATCTTTGTAATCATATTTTTGAAAATGTTAACAAAGATTTAAACTCTTTGAGTATAAGAATTTCGGGTGAAATGACCATAACTCTTGTGATTTCTGTTTTGCTACATAGCTTCTGGCAAGTGATTCATCTTTTTGCAGATCATTGCTGCCCATAGATGGATAACCTGTGGACATAAAGTTGATATGAGTTATTATTTTAAAAGGAAACAAAGGTGCATCTTGGTTTTGTGAGGGTCAACAATGGTAGCCTTTGGACCCAAGCTTCGTTTTGCATTTGCAAGAGATAGTTTTAGTAACCTGAACCCTTGGCATCCTGATAAATAAAAAAAAACCAGAGGTGGAAATTTTGGCTTGCCCAAAGTGTATTTTTCAAATGTAATACCCCTAAACTATTTTATTAAAATAAGATTATTATCGATATAATATAACTTTGTAATCATATCTGTCGTTTTGACACATCAAATATTTTCAAAAGTAAAAAAAATGAAACGAAAGTGTTTTGGGTCACCCCGTTTCACTTTTCCAAATTACCCATTTTGGCTCATTATCCAACCCGCTTATCCACAAATGTTGCCCACATATATGAAAGAAACCTTACTCATTTCACAAATGGGTGTGTCCCCAGTCCCTTGATATTAGCTTCAAGTGGTACAAAGTGCCAACTATATTAGAAAAAAAATGCATGCATCTACTTTTATGCAAATGCTTTCTTCTTCAGTTTTGTCTTGACTTTACATACTTTACGTTAATCCTACTCATAAACAACATTCTTGTGAAGCTCAACCCCACTCCTTCCACTAAAAAGAAGGCAAATTAGCAAACAAGATACTCTATCCTACCCAACGTAAATGTAATATCTAACATGTCAAGCAATTAAACGAGCATGTTTGACTATTAGTTGTGTGTTAGTTGCTCCACAATAAGGAAATACATAGGAATCGTCTAAACCACAATCGTTATTACATTCATTTACTATAATACAAGTTAATGGTTAAGTGGCACTAAAACCTAATACAAAAGAAAATGATGCATCAATACTGGGACAGCAGAGAAAAAGAAAACGGTCCCATTCATTTCGGG
Organism: Flaveria bidentis; assembly: GCA_018326385.1. Lineage (NCBI taxonomy): Eukaryota > Viridiplantae > Streptophyta > Magnoliopsida > Asterales > Asteraceae > Flaveria > Flaveria bidentis. The sequence continues at coordinate 5,921 of BJCM01088865.1, forward strand.
ATGGTGGCATTAGTAACTAGACATTGAAAAAACTCCAGCTCCTCTAACTTTTAGTTTTCTGCATTATAAACTCTTAACCCTACTAATCATTTAAAATAGACCTTCACTTTTGGTAGGAAGCCTGAAAACAATGTCAATCTACCACATTTCAAAAAGTTAAAGCAGTGGTCCTTGATAGGTGCCTGCGGGAAAAAAACAGCATTATAGTGCCCCCTGCACCGTCCTTATATGCGGTACAAATTTCACAACTATAGTTTCAAAATATGTATGTATACCTCATGATCAAAAGAGAATCAAGCATGAAACAGAGTCCAATAGAATTTTTTATTTCTTGCCAAGTCCCACTAAAGTGGCTGAGCTGCATCAAAATCATGAATTAGTTTCACTCATAAATAATGTAAGTAAATCATGAAATGACTGATAGATATTAGTAGTCAATGATATGCTTTTTGATCTCATACTCTTAACAAACATTAGTACACGGAGGGACCAAATATCCATAAGCGAACGCATACAGGTTCAAACCGAAAAGCAGATACTGGAATAGTTAAAAATATTCAATTGACAACCAAATGCCAACCAAAAATTAATGACAGTATATAGTTTTGTAACTTAACTTAGTGTTTACTTTTGTAAATTTTGAGAATCAAGAGGCTTTATGCTTAAAGCATTGAAGTATGATCCTAATGTAGCCTCAAAGCATTGAAATTTGACAAGAGAACCGATTTACCCCTTACTCCAACAAATAAATGGGAACAGAATAATAAGAAAAGATGAAAAGCACCAATTTTTTTATTAGGCATTTGTAAGAAGTATCATTTAGTTGCATACTTCTGTTTTCACTTAAGTTAAAATAAAATCACATGAGGAAATGTTCATAAAAAAAGAAGCAAAAGGACAAGTGCAAATCAACTGTATTAGAATTGAAACTTCTAATAGAACACATGACTCAGACCCCATGTGCAAAGAGGATATCTAAGACTTCAAATAGTAACCAACTGAAAGATAAGAAGGTATGAAGACCACTAGCAATACAGTAACAAATAGTACCTTTGACCATTAAGAAGTCAAAGAAGAGCTGAAAACTATCTTAAATACATAGAAGGATGATCGTATCTAAAAAAGTAATTAACCTGCAACCACAATATCCTCATGCAGACCACAATTTTAGGTGGATATTTTTGCCTACAGTCTAAGCCTTATCTCACCCTCTCTTTATTGTTGAATAAGTATCTTCCCTTTTAATATTTGTTCAAGTTATTTAATAAAATGTGAAGAATGATTAAAAAAACTTTTAAACAAAAGAGAAAACCCGGTGCACGAGGCTCCCACATGCACCGAGTCTAGGGTCATTTGACCTGATGCACGCATTCCTATCTGTATTTCTGCAAGACTTTTTTCATAACTTGAACTCGTGCCTTCAAGTCACATGACAACAACCTTACCATTGCTTCAAGGTCCGCCTCAATAATAAGCTTTTAAAAAGTTCTAGGATTATACAATTGCAAATATCTCCACCATGACAACAAGGACTGCAAATGTAATAATCATACAACAATTCAAAAAATCAAAGCATGATTTCTGGTACGGTTATCAAATAGAAATAGTGGCAAGAACATATGGTGATATTCGTTTTTCCACATATTAATGGATTGATCAAACCTACTTGTAACTGCTTGCTCTTAGCTACAATTCTCAACTTCTAGATAACAGATTCAAATGAATCATGAAGATTAACAAGCTCCCATTGGACTTCATCAATTCCTCTACTATAACATGCACAAATACTACATATATATAGTATATAGTTACACACTTCCAATCACACGTATATAAGCAAAAAAACATAGATTAAGAGATATCAGGATTGAGTGCATTATAATGTGATTTCAAGCAGAGTATCATGTATTCCATTACGATTTACGAATATATGACTTTAGAGAGTAACGTTTCGTCAATCTCCAGCCTTAGGATTATCATAGTATCACCTTATCTATATTTTAGTAACGTTTGCCATACCTTAACAGGAAAATGTTGGAATTTTGGTATATCAATCAACACACAATCAAAAATAGAGCTCAAGTAATTTTTTTAGATAACTCGATGAGATGATACAGGAGCAGATTACATCATAGTTTAAATAGGAAAAATACACCAAGAAAGTAGCAACAACCTAACAGTAACATGAGTCATCAATGACTCTTTATTCAATCAACTAACATACTAAAATAAAGGACACATTAGAAAACATGCTGTGACTTATTCTTGCTCCCATGCACGTGTACCATACTACCATCCAGTAGCTTGAGCTGCATGCATGCGTAAATCTTTGACTCACATTTTATCAGAAAATCCATATCTATTTTGCAATTTGGTCTGGAATTCGCTTAAATGGATCTTCAAAAAGCACAAATTTCATGTATGAGACTATGAATCGATCAAAATTCAAAATATTCACCGGATTGGCAAAACGTATACTGTGTAATGATCAACAAAAGAAGAAATTAGTAGGTCAAATCGAAATATACATCGGATTAGGGTTTATAAACCTGATCGATACTGATGCATCGGCGATATGAACGGTAATTTAGTGTTTTGGTAGGTGTTTTGGGATCGTTTATTTTCAAGCTATTTTTAACTTACTTACTCGCGTAATATGACGGGACCACATTTTACATACGACACGAGTTTTTAATTTTTGTTATTCTTATATTAATTTCACAAAAGTTTATTATATTTTTTCTAAGCTAAAATTTATACACCAAATAAAAGAATTTTACATGACGACTTGTACATTTATGTATTAACTTATTGTACCTTACAAAATACATATCGGTTTAGCAAAACATTTACACCAAAATGTTTAAAAAGTACACATTTATGATTGTAGTATCAAAAGGTTTTTAAACATAATAGATTGATATAGAAATTTTAAAACAAATTAAGTTTTTTTGGTCTATGGGTAGATAATGTAATGTTTTATGTAATTTATAACTTATAATAATTATAAGGATTATAAGAGATAATTTGTAAATAATGTTAAAAATATTATTTTACTCTTAAAATGATTGTACCTTGTGCATTAAGTGATATAAATGTTCTTAGTTTAGTGATATCTTAAAATACCCTTTTTATATGTTTTATATATAGTATAGATATAGATTAATGTTTAATAAGTTAATAAATTGAAAAACATGTTTAGCAATGAAAAAGAACTTTTCAAATAGGGTTAAAAAGAACTTTTGAAAAAGTTAAAAATGCATCGTTTTACATGAATAAGCTAAATCAAATATTTTTAATAAACAATTTTTTTGATTTTTTGATTCACAAATTAATCCAAATGCTTTTTTAGAAAGTCACAAATTAATATATTCTTTTTGTCGAAAGTGTTTTTCAACTATAATAACAATGCCAATGCCAAACACCCTCAAGATCTCTTTTGGAGACGATTATACGATAGAAAGTTGAAAACAAAACTGATTCGTATTTTACTTTTAACATAAATCTATTTTATGTATAAAATAAAATTTGAATCTAACATTACTGGTCGTTCATCTGAATTATTAAGAATGTGTATTAGCATATATATATATATATATATACACATATATATACGCGTATATATATACGTATATATATATATATACGTATATATATAAAATACGTGTTTTGATTATGGCAAATTTATACTTATTAATAAAATAATAACTTTAGTAACACATGTCATTCTCTCAAGACTTTATTTTTTTCAATTCCCGCCTAAATATGTATATGTTCTTAGTGTTAGTCCATATTCATTTGATTAAAACTTAACTTATGATACAAGAGACATTTAGGGAAAATTTAAAAATTTAAGCCTTAATTAGAGCATATTTTTTGTTGGAAACTAAATCATATCCGATATTTCTTTTCTTTTTAAATAATTCATCAACAAAAACTGTAGAGATCATCTATGATTTTCTTCATATATGAAATCGCTTCCTTGATTGCGTGTTTCATTAAATATTCAGTTTATATTCGAATTTAAACAAAAAGTTATTGAATGTTTTCATCGACTCCTCTTCAATTTAAAGGAATTAATGGGTATTTTTTTGGAAATAAAATCATACCCAATTTTAATATATCTGTCAATCATCCTAGATTTACAGCTCTTGCGATTTTTCTTTATAAATTCTGATGATACCGACTTCGACAGGTTTTATCAACGTTCTCATTTTGCCTTCGGTTTCATCAAGTTTTTTTAACAAAAGGTATTTGTTTTTTTGTTATATTTGAGCTTTCATCATTTGCGTTTATGATTTAACCTCTCATTGTCTACAATTGTGTTTTTGGATTAATATTATTTATTTTCAATTTTTTGATTTGAAGGTGATCTACTTTAACAATCTATATGTAAAAATGTATTACATGCTTCTACTTTTTAAACATCTTTATTTTTTATATGTAGTGTCATATTATTATTATGTTTAATTGGAATTCGTTTGATATGTGCAAATTGTTTTGATGTATCTAGAAGTAATATTTAAAATTACACTTTTATTCCACGATTGACTTTGAAACCTTCAACCAATAGGATTTTTTTTTTAATTTCAAAGAAGACAATTTCTGTTAGCAGTGACATGGTCAGCTCTATGTTACATTATCTCGAGTTAAAAGTACACAGAGATTAAAATTATTAATATTATATAATGATGAAAAAATCACCAACAAAACAACAAATGTTATATACAAATAAATTTTTGTTATGAATTTGAAATATTATTTTTCATATTCAATTTAATTTGTTTATTACTTAAAATTTTTATTTATAACTTTATTTCATTCCATATTATACACAATTTAGACATATAAATATTAGTATAGAAAACCTACTAATATTAGATATAGTTAATGTTAGAAATTATACATAAAAGTCGATATAGAAAGATTATCAACAATATTATAATTTACGAACTTTTTTAAACGACAACAATACTTTTGGATTGAACATGTGTATTACGCGGGTCTTTAGCCTAGTAACATTAATAAATACATTATTCAAAATCTTTAATTAAGTATGTAAATCTAACATGATTGCCAACTTAGTTTGACAATAAAGAGGATCTATCTTCTTACTCTAATAAAAGAGTAAATGAGAGTGTCATATGTCATTATCACAATCATCCTCATCAAAATTTTCCCGTCTCCCTCTCCTATTAAATAATTACTTTAATTTAATAATGTTATTTTAATACTCTTTAATATTTAATAAATTAAGAAATAAATCTATTTATTAAGTTTATTTCTAAATAAATTAATACTTTTAAAAAGTCAATTTTAAAAAAATAATTAAGCAAATTTAGGAGTAGTAATAAGAAATTTTTTAAAACATGTATTTTATACGGTTTGTTTTAAAACAAAATGTTTATTTAAAAATAATTAAAAAAAATATTTTAAAAAATCGATATCACTGTTTTATTATTTATAGTCATTTCTCATACGTAATTTAAATTATATCATATCTTAGAATATCATTTTAAATTTAATAAATTTATTATATTAATATTTTATTTATTTAACCCGTGTAATACACGGGTTTACTAAAGCTGTTTTTTTATAATTTAGCTTTAGTAAATTATAAAAAAATACGGGTTTTTTAAAAACTAGCTTTAGTAAAGCCGTGTATTACACGGGTTAAATAAATAAAATATTAATATAATAAATTTATTAAATTTAAATGATATTCTAAGATATGATATAATTTAAATTACGTATGAGAAATGATTATAAATAATATAACAATGATATCGACTTTTTAAAATATTGTTTTTAATTTTTTTAAATAAACATTTTGTTTTAAAACAAACCGTATAAAAATACATGTTTTAAAATATTTTTTATTACAACTCCCAAATTTGCTTAATTATTTTTTTAAAATTGACTTTTTAAAAGTATTAATTTATTTAGAAATAAACTTAATAAATAGATTTATTTCTTAATTTATTAACTATTAAAAAGTATTAAAATAATATTATTAGTATTTAAAGTAATTATTTAATAGGAGAGGAATGCGGGAAAATTTTGATGAGAAGGATTGTGATAATGACATGTGACACTCTTATTTACTCTTTTATTAGAGTAAGAAGATTATGTTTTCTCTAGTATAATTTTTTTGTGCATTTTACTTTAAAGACGATTTCACCATAATATTAGTATTAATAATGTCTAATAAGATGCTACATCACTCGTCATTCATCAACAAGGACACAAATAGTATATTTTATATAAAAACTAAAGGGGCAATAAAACAAGTTAGAACTACATCAAATCTTTCAATTCAATCAACATAGTTTATTTAGTTCTATCCATACAAAAGAGTCGTCTTATATCCACCGCTGCTTTATGTTTTTTAATGATATTTTTTAATATATTTTCACATAATGTTGTATTTATAAGGATTTAAACTTAAGCTTCTTTTATAAATAACAATCACCAATGTTATTATACTATTTTACGTGCGTGTGTTTTCGAGTTGCACAAATTTTTAGAAGATGACTGGCAGGAGTATAAAATCCGTAGAAAACGTTCAAACCCCAAAGGGGCGAAAGCAGTAACATCTCGGGTTTATAGGGTTGGACGTAATAATTAAAATAAAATATAAATAAACTTCACATTTCATATATTATCATACAAATAAATAATAAATGAAATGATTATAATTTAAAGTTTTAAACAAGTTTTAGTGTCGTAAGAGATCGTTTAAATATATATAAATATAATAATATATTATATTTAAATGTGTTTCGTTTTTAACGAAACTTGGGTCGACTTGTAGAGAAAAATAAATTCGTCTCAACGACGTATTTGAAATTTTATAAAACGTTATATTTAAAAAACTATAAGAAAAAAAACTAAGTAAGCAGCTGACTTGATTATAATGATATAATAATATTATTATTTAAAAATTAATTAAGCTAGCAGAGACGATTATCCACATCGCCTGCTTTAGTTTTCCAGTTGCCTACCTGCTTGTTTATAAATAGAAACCAAAAGGTTGAATTTAGACTATAAATTTTATTGGAAATGTTTTAGTATTAAGAGAATCTCGATTAATCGATACCACATTGGGTATTGCTATTAGTCGTTTTTTGAGCTCGGGTAGGAGCGCGAGTAGGAAGACTTTACCGCAAATTGTCGTAAATAGTTTTAAGGTATGTTCTTATTTAAGTTTATGTCAGGTTAATTAATATTTATTTTAGATTATTATTATTATTAGGAGTAGTTTTAGTATTATTAGTATTATTATTTTAAGGCGTTAGGGTTATTGTTAGTGGTGGGTTTTGGGTAGCCTAACCTTAGTTAGGCATGGAATGATCACCTATGTTTAAATAATGTAACGTAAACCAATATCCAACCATTACAAAAACTACCCATGTTTAAACTTAGTTGTATCGTTATCTAACCTATGATTACTTAAACTGTATCAGGACCTAGAGATATTACCAAATTCTAATAGGAGTGATTATCAATTGTTGGGCGTCTATTAAATAGGTGAGTTCCTTTGAGCAGTTTTCTAAAACAAGATGTGATGTTTTGATAACTAGTAATAATTGAAGAGTTGATTAGCAATATCATCTGTGATATGTGACGATAGGATATGAGGGTTGCTTGTATGATTCTGCTTTAGCTAGTGGAGTTTGTATACATAACTTGATTATGTGAATTTATATTGTGTTTACTCTGTTCATATCTGTTTGCCATGGTTGTATCTACTTGATGCAATAGTAAATACGAATATGTTTTGAATATTGAAGAATACTATGTTCATAAACTCATGAGCTTTATGCTGAGTCCTAAATATTTTTATGTTATTGACACACATCCTAGGTGCCAAGAGATTGCAGAAATTGAAGATTATGGGCTAGTTTACGAGGAAATAGAGGTCTAAAGCGCTACTGAATATCCGGATCTCCAGTTAAATTGATGTAATGTATTATTTAGTATGCCAGATGTACAGTATGTTATAATGCTAATCAAAGTTAGACTTCCGTTGTGAACTCCATTATTACTATGTGTTATGTATTTTCGATGCGCAACGCTCCTCAAGGTGTGCATTGGGAGGCGGGCGTTACAAACTTAAAGAACACGTAATCAACCAAATTAAATCAAACACCAATAAAAGACCACTTTAAATCTAATTTTCAAGATCTATTCATCACCTAAAGAAATTCAATAATTTTGATGATTCAATGATCCCGTCAGGGACAATTAAAATTACAATAATTTCGGTATTTCTGAATACATTAACAAATGTTATGTATGATCACGCAAACCGTTTTCCGTTTAATCGTGTGACAAGCTTGAAAAGTTTCTCATTATAAGCTCTTGGTATGAACCCAGTAACAATTTGTTTAAAAATTTGTTGTGCATTTGTGTTTGTACTTATAGGCATTAGATATTGTATTCAATTTTAGGGTCTATCACTCCATTACATTTGGTTTATTTCAAGTTATCACATAATAATAACCACGTTTTAAAAATGTTTTAATTTGATCACTCATGCATTATTTTCTTAAATTGAGCTATTAAACCATCAAATCGAATTTTATCGAATTATCTTATGTCAAGAAAATAACAAAGAAGAAGATGCGGGGGTCAGTATTGTTCATATACAAAATTATATTGAAAAATAAAAAAAATGTTTATTATAATAAAAAATGAAAAAGTATCTAAATTTCCCGTTATCTATCCATATCAGCATAAAAAAAGAAAAAATATTTCTAATTGAAACAACAAAAAAAAATGCTAAGACTTATTATTTAAATGAAATATGAAATTAAATTATTTAATTATAACACTTTTTAAACGTAAGCTATTTATTTAGAACACTTTTTAAAGTTGATTACTACTTTATAAAGTTATCATTTTTATTCATGTCACTAACTTAATTTTTTATTTAGTGTTAATTTTAATTTTCCTTCCTAACGTTTAACAAAAGTAACAATTTTTCTTTAAAATATTAAAAATATAAATTTACCTTAAAAAGTTTTAAAAACTTGTTTTAGTTTCAATAAAAAAAATCAATACTTTGGATTCAAGTTAATTGACTCATAAAACTTTTGAACCACGATTAAAATAATTTATACAACTTTTAAAGATAAATTAATATATTTAATAAAAAACAAGTGTTATCAAAGGTGAAAATCCAAACCTTTTAACTCTTTAATTTATTAGGGCATGTCCTCCCACATGAACCTTTTACCACTTCACTTAATTGGTCCTTTACAAACTTTCACATGACTCCACTCACCCAATTCAATCCACAGTCAAAATTCAAACTTTTTATTTTGGTCATATCAACAAGCAGAAATTCAAGATTCTTGCTTCAACTGTTCTTCGTATTCTTTATGTAGATCCCACGTCTCCATCGATACCTTATGTTACATCAACAGCAAAATCGGTAATCTTTTCCCCCTTGATTGCAATTTGTATACGATGTAAAGATTCATTTTTTATATTAAACCCTAGAAATCCATCAATTCAGCTTGTGTATGAAGTGTTTGTATTGCTATCTGATTCTGAGATCTATCGTACTTATATTTGTTCTTGATTTGGGGGTGTGATTTTAGGTCATGAATCTTATGTTTGGTGTTTCTGTTACGTATCTGTTGGTTTTGAACTTTTGATTGATTTACAATCGTTGTTTATGGTCATTTGATGTTGGGCACACAGGTGAAATTTTCGATGAAGGTGTTGAATTTGGCCTTTTTTAGTTTAGTAATGTAAGATTCTAGGGTTTATAGCTCTGAATTTTTAGTGGGATGTTAGGAAAGGAAGATGGTGGTGATGGTGGTGGTGGTGATGGTGGCAGCCGGAGAATGTACTGGCGGTCAGCTTCGTGGTCATCTGCACGCGTGTCTTTGCCACCACTTATTCCAGTTAATGATAAAGATTTAGATCCGAATGGAGGTGATGGTGCTAATAATAGGCCGTTCCCCTCCCCGTTAACCCCTAGATCAAACAGCAAGAATCGGTCACTCTTGCCACCACTTTCGATTGCTAGAAGAAGCTTAGATGAGTGGCCAAAAGCGGGCTCGGATGATGTGGGTGAGTGGCCACTTCCTAGAACACCGAGTGGTGAAAGATTAAAACTTGATTTATCGACGATTCAAAGAATCCCAGATAAGAACACGACACTTGGGAAACGAGAAAAGATTGCATTTTTTGATAAGAAATGCTCAAAGGTTGCTGACCACATTTTCCTTGGCGGTGATGCGGTTGCAAGAGATAAAAACATCCTTAAACAACATGGGATCACACACATTCTCAACTGTGTTGGTTTCACCTGCCCTGAGTATTTCAAAGAGAATTTTGTTTATAAAACTTTATGGTTGCAAGATAGCCCTTCGGAAGACATTACAAGCATATTATATGATGTTTTTGATTACTTTGAAGATGTTAGAGAACAAAAGGGAACGGTCTTTGTTCACTGTTGCCAAGGGGTCTCCCGCTCTACTTCTTTAGTAATCGCTTACAGAATGTGGCGAGAAGGTCAAAGTTTTGATGATGCATTCCAATATGTCAAAAAAGCTAGAGGAATTGCTGATCCAAATATGGGTTTCGCGTGTCAGTTATTACAATGTCAAAAAAGGGTGCACGCGTTTCCTTTAAGTCCAAGTTCTTTACTCAGGATATACAGAATCGCCCCTCATTCTCCTTATGATCCGTTACATCTTGTTCCAAAAATGCTAAATTCATGTTCTCCCACTGGTCTAGATTCTAGAGGTGCGTTTATTGTACACGTACCTTCAGCTATATATTTATGGATTGGCCAAAAATGTGAATCTTTAATGGAAAGAGATGCAAGAGGTGCGGTTTGTCAGATTGTTAGATATGAGAAGGTTCAAGGGCCTGTAGTTGTGGTTAAGGAAGGAGAAGAACCGACTTACTTTTGGGATGCTTTTTCAAATTTCTTACCTTTAATGGATGATTTTGAGCCATCTAAAGTTACCCCAGGTAAAAGAATGGTTGATTCGTATAACATTGACTTTGAGATTTTTCGAAAGGCAATTGTGGGTGGATTTGTGCCACCGTGTGCATCATCTGAAACAGAACAAGAAACACATCTTCCTGCTAGAGAAAGTTCTTGGAGCGTGTTGAGGCGCAAGTTTGCTTTTGGGAATATGAAGGATTTTGTTTTGGCTTCCAAGTTATCTAATTTATCACTTGCTTCAAATAAAGTTTCTCCTCATTCTTTATCTAAAAGTTCAGATTTTATTGATGTTAATTTTACTTCCATCCCATCAAAGAGTTCTATTGCTGAGCGTAAAGGGGGTGCCCCTAAATGTGTTGATCTTCCAGGGGCGAATGATGATTCTCAGGCCCATGAACATGGAAATCCCGAGTCAAATGACGGTCTAAATGACCCAAATCAAGAGCCGAGTAACATCAATATAATAATGGAAAATGAATCGAAATATGAGAATGTAAGTCAACAGGTGGTGGCACAGGAATGGCCGAGTTTGGTGAAGGTTTCAAGGGTTAATCTTGGTAATTTGAATTCTCAACAGATGTTTGTTTTTTCTGCTCGTAGCTCGGGTTCAGGAAATTTAGGGGAATGTGATCTTTACTTATGGGTAGGAAAAGATTTCAGACATTTGGATAACTGCAGGAATACACCTGTGACAAATGAAGTGTGTGGTGACCCACCAAATTTTGACATGAAAGAAGTTATTAACCAAGTTCTTGCTCGTATGGGCCTGTCGGAAGACACTCGTGTCAAGGTACATTCTACTTGCTATTATCTGAGTTCTTGTGAAAATAACGCAAAAGGGTTTCTTGTTATTTTATACTTCTTTTACTAGTTAATGTTATGCGAGTTATTAACCTAATATTCACTATCATGTTTCACAATTGATGATTTATATGACTACAAGTGTATCGTTAGATAAATTTAAACCTCTTGCGCCCCAAGTAATCAGAAAATTAGAATCGGAATTGACTTCTGCAGTTCTGTCGAACACTTAGAAGTGAAGTCATAATAATCCCTTTATATGCGCACTCGAACATCCTCTTTAAGGTTGATCTTTCATGTATGATCTTTCGAGCTTTAAACACATGATGTTGATCTTTCATGTATGATGTCTAAAACATTGAATTACCCTTTTAAACTTGTAGGTTGTGAAGCAAGACAAAGAATCTTCAGAATTCCTTGCACTGCTGAGTTCTTTGTAGCATAGAGTCAATCAGGGGTCATTCTTTTTCTTATTTTACAGTTGATAGCAACAGTTTTCTGCTTCTGAAGCTTCTCACTTGTCACTGGCGAAGGGTATTTTACGCGATACAACTTCTATCTGCTGAAACATTGAGTTGTGAGATTTCACTTAGCTTTTGTATCTTAACCATTGGTTTTTCTAATGGAACTCTTTGTATATTGATTTGTATGAACAGTTCCAAAATTCAAATTAAGTTATAGATTTAGTGCAGTTTGCTGCCAAAATAGTCATTTTGGTGTATTTCTTATATTCATGATGCTTCATTAGTAATAGTTATAGGTGTGACAACATTTAAGAGTTGGGTAACAAGTCAAAACATTTAAATTCCGTAATGTTTCAAATGGATGCTCGCCCTATAGTTCCGCCAATGTCTTTGATCAGGGGCTGCTCAACATATACCGGTCTCAAGCGAGTTTTGGGTATTTTACAAAAATAATTTTGGGTAATTAATTTTCCTAATAAAATATATAAACTGAATCTCATATTAGTGAATGTGGAAACCAAATGTAAATTTCAAATAGTTTAAAAAGGGATTTTCACATCCCAGGTTGATAAAAGAAGAATTTGCGTTAAATATGTATTTAAAATCGGCTATCGACATTACATCTTTCGAAGTCTTTCAAATGAAACTTTACTCAAGATATAAATAAAACTTTTTACGACATGTCTTCTTAGACAAGAGTTATATATTATAGTCTCTATATATTTTTATCACATTGATAGATAGAAAAATTATAAAGTTTAAATAATCTAAAGGATAAATGGCACCTTTTGTCTTTTTTACTTTTAGAAATTATATACACTTAACATAAAAACTTAACTAATATATATCATAGAGAAGATAAACATGAAAAAATCTTGCAAGCAATTGGGATTGAATCTATAATTTTGAAAACTAGATATGAAGCTGAGATTTTAAAACACAAGTCTACATTAGTAATTAGTAATTTACTCTGATTTAAAACAGGTTTTACATTTCATACTAGGTTAAAACCTATAGGCTACATGAATTAAATAATGTTTAGAAAATTATAATCAAATGTTAATGAGTTTAAGAAAGTCATTATCTATTCCTATTGATCCTTTTGGTTCAGTGTGATTTTTTTTTGTTTTTTATAGTGTTTGTTTTGGGTGTGGTTCGAGGTTTGGGGGTAAGTTTTAGTGTGAGTTTTTGGTTTATGGACACGTGTTTTTTATGTGTGGTTCGTTGGTGTTATTTTTATCCGGATTCCTGCTTTCTTTTTCTGTTATCAATAACTATTAAAGTTTGGGTTTTCCTTTTGTTTGCTTTTTCGGGGCTTTGATTTTCGTTAGTTTTCTATTTTGGACTGTGTCGTCTTCTTGCGGCTTTGATTTTCGTTTGTTAAGTGTATGATGTTGGGCTTTGATTTAGTTTTTGGGTTTTGCATGTTCCGGTTTGTTATGAATTTGGGGTTTTGGTGTGTTTTACTTTGTGTATTTTGCTGATTTTGTGGTTTCGAACCTTAATTTTGATTTTGATTTAGGGTTAAGTTAAAACTCGCATAGCCGCGGCAACGCGCGGCGTCAAAAACTAGTTATTATTAATATCATTGTTATATAAATTTAAAATTTTATTGTTACTTATAATTATTATTATTAATATCATCACAAATTCACAAATCACAACGACATAACCAAGTAACCAACCAAGCCCAAAAGTAACACAAATTGGGCCAAATACTCATAGCCCATAGGCTTCCTCTCATCTTCTCTTTTCTCTTGCGCCCTCGTATATACATTCGAAACACAACACTCAAATCATCAACACATTCGCTTACAGACGCCATTGCAGCCGCTGCTTCAATCTCTTCAATCATCTCTTCATCGTTCCAAAATCATCACTCCTATTCGGTAAATCAAACCACCTTCTATCACCTACACCAATTTGTTTCTGCGTTCAAGCAATTTCGAGATGCAATTCGATCTTATAGCATCTACTTTCATCGCTATCAGACTGTAATGATTTGATGAATACGAGATTGTTTGAGAGAGTTTTGGAAATTTAACGGAGTTTAGGGTTTTGCAGGGGATTCGCGATGGTGGTGCCTACGCAACTGACAGCTGAGGCTGTTAATCAGCTTAGGGAAGGTATTGAGCTTCTTCTTGGGCGGTGGAGTGCGCTTCAGATGGCTATTCAGAACGAATGGGGTGGGCGTGATACTCGACAAAAAGCACAGCAGCTTGGGGTTGATGTTTATCATTGGCTGATTAGACCTACTGGTATGCATTGGTTTAGCAAATAAGTTCTATATGGATGTATGTGGTTTATGTTGTCTGAAGTTTTCACTTTTGTTGGTTTTCCGTTTTGGTAGTTAATGTTTTATCTAATTCAATGGCATTGGGGTTATACGGGTTTTTGTTAGGGGGTGTTTGGATGTACATTTGATTTAGGAAACATAAACCTAGAAATTTGAAGTGATTAGTGCTACTTGAAGAGCCAAAACCAGTTAATCACTTGTTTAAGTAAGATAAGTGATTAACATTTGTATCAATGCTCAAATTTAAAAGCTTTTTTGTTGCATAATTGTCCATGAGTGATTGTTCTGATGATAAATAATGAGAAAACCATGAGCATAATCACTTGTAGCAAACACTCATAATGTAAAAAAAAAGCTTTCATATTAGAGCATTAATATAAATGTTAGCTACTTATCCTTATCACTTTCACAATCAAGTTCAAACTCTCTCTTGGTGTTGATTACCAAAAAGACGAATCTGATATAGGATATTTTTCACTTGTTATAAACAAGCATGATGGTTAATAGTTTGAAGCTATATTACATATCATTTTGGTATGTTCGTGTGATTTCTTAAACACTTAAAAAACTTTTTGTATATAACTTCTGTACAAACTGATTAGCTGAAATTACACTATTTTGTTACAAACTTTTTGTATATGTGAAATACATGTCTATATTTGTTGAATGGTTTCTTTATCATGGATGAGAAGTGTGAACCATGAATCAGGGTAACTACTTATTCAATTTTTAATGTTCTTTTATTTGGGAAGCTCATTTAGTTACTCAAATGATGCTCCAGTCTCAATGATCTTAGCACCAGTGTTACATGCTTCCCTATTGTAACTTCTATACAATTTGTATCTTTCTCAGAGGCATTATATGTTGATGAGTTGGAGAATTTACTTGATGATTTTATGCTTTCCCTTAATACTGAGATTGATGACGGTAGCATCGAGGAGGTAAATATCTTTCACATAACTGATTGTAGTTAGTTTTTGTGTACACGTCATGCATAGTAGTAATAACAAATGGTATTATTTTGTTCCTTTGTGTTTGGAGACCTTTTTCTTTATGTATAATTTTGGTTTATTGTCATCCTCCTTTCATCTTCATTGATGCTGCATTTGGTAGTTACACTGTTACAACTTGCAAAAACAGTAGGAAAGGACATATTATTCTTAATTATAAAAACTCATATAACTTGATTCTTAGATTTTTTTTCTGTGGCTCGTGGATGTCTTTAAGTTAATTGACTCTAGAAATGTATTAAATGTAATATCGTGTCAAAATTCTCCATTCGTCTGTTTACATGCTGTGTTTCTTGATCAATTATTCATTTTGCTTATTTCTCTTGGTCATATATTTCTTTTTTCTTGTAATTAGATAGCAGATAATTTAATGATCATGCATGAAGAATGTTTGGAAGGTAACTTTGCCTCTATTGAGCGACTAAGGCAAACGATTCCCACGACTAATCATCGCATGCAGGTACTATGTCATATTTGTTTCTTCATTTTTTTCTATCATCGCCAGTTATTAAGCTAATAATTTCCATTTTCATCGACATCCTCATAGTCTTTTCAAGTAAAACACATCTTACTAGTTAGGTTAAGGAATTAGTAAATAGTAACATGCATATGAAGGTGTATGGTTTTTAAATCAAGTTGATTTGAGATGATGTCACTCATCATTAAAATATAAAGTTATAATTTTTTTAAATGTTATAAATTTTTTTTAAATTTGAACTATTTACAACTAGATAATTGAGTTATTTGATTACACCATCCTAAATCTGACAGACTCAAATTTTTCTTGCTCATGTAACCTGTTAGGTTGTGAATGGTGGTGAAGATGATTCGGATTCAACATCAAGTTCGGGGGATGAATCAATGGAGATGGCAGATGAACTAGACCCATCTTCAAACCTCTCCGATATGACTCTTAGCGAGCCACCTCGACCACAGGCACCAATCGTTGATGCAGATGGCTGGACCGTAGTTTCTTCTAGAAGAAACAGAGGAGGCAGGCACTAAGCTTGTTTTCTTTAGTATATTTATACAACTTAATTTTTGCAAAGGCACATACTTTTATAATATACTAGTATGTAGTGTTCTCGAGTTCTTTTGGTGTGTTATTCAGATAGTCTCTGGTGTTTGTGTTTCAGCTTCTCTTGTCCCATGTCTGAGGTTTTCTCTAACAATGATTTATTATGCGATTAATTCTATGTGCTTTGATTGATACCTACTTCAAGAATGTTGTAAAATCATTTAAAACCAAATGAAACGCGCATGACAATTTTATTTGTTAGCGATTTACTGATTTGTAGGCTTGGCAATATGATTCTACAATAATTGTTTAAGTAAATTAAAAAAACCAAAAAACTCTATTAAATTTTTTGTGTACTTAAATGTATTACTGAAAACTCCATAAAATTTTTTGTGAACTTAAATGTATTGTATGATGTGTCTTTCTATAAAAATAATTTTTTTGTTATTTTATTTAGAATGACAAATATGTATTCTCATCTAATCTATTTCTAAATCTACACTATTGTTTACCAAAAATCTCAAAATCTTGACATCATGAAAAGAGATACCATATCTTACACCACATGATACTATACAGCTACAAGCCCTTTGGTTTTGTGTATTTTATTTGAACATTAAAAATCTTAGGATAACAATGTATCCTTTGTCAACTTTGCAAGATTGTAGGTTAAGGACGTGTAAGAGAGGATTTAGATGTATTTTATGCGGGTTTTAGTAGCAACCTCTGCATGTAAGTACCCAAGTGATTATTATCAACTTGCTCAGCGTCATCGTTTGTCTCTTCTGGATCATGGTATGTTGTTGTCCATCACGTGCTTTTTGATGTCAATTGTATAGTGATTAATTATTGATCTTATATATTGTTGATCATCATATGCTTTTGTTTTCTATTATATATTGAGTGTCTAGTATATACTAACTGATAAAATACTGTCTGTGAGTATTTCTATGTAGTGTATGTTGATTTACCCCATTGAACTTTGAGTTCTTGCCTTATTAGGTTATTTGTCCTTATTTTAAACATTGGAGTTGAGAATCTTACTAGAAGTAGTCTCTTTATTCCAGGGACGAAGCTTAATTGGGGCTGGGGGGGCCTTTTATTTTTTCGTCCGTAGTGTTAAATTTTAGCCCGATAGTGTAAACTTTTGGTCCGGTAGTGTAAATTTTTATATAAATATCGAGTTCGCCCCCCCTAAAATTTTTTCTTTTTCCCCCGGCCCCCTAACAAAATTGATTAAGCTCCGTCACTGCTTTATTCTAAGAGATAGAGATAACACTTACCTACATGCCACCTTCTCGGACCCCGTAAACACATTTGTCGTGGAAACTCTGGGCCTGTGGCCCGTTAAAATATTTTTAACACAAGTGGGCTTACAGTGCTATCAACCAGTGACCCTTTGGCCCATTGATACATTTCGTTAAGTCCACTATAAATTTCATCACACCATACGGCGAAACCCTAGTTGCTGCCGACTCATCTTCATCACCGTTTTTCAAGGTATGTATTCATTTGCTCTTTGTTCATCTTTTCATTTCGGTTTAATGATTGATCAAAGGAGAAAATTATGTTTTGTTCATCTAGATCTATCTCTTAATTTGTTTGCTATTCCTCATAATTGTTCTATTGGATCTTACTCATCCATGTTGTTATTTTCAGTTCATCGGCTATTGGAGTAGCTTCTGTCAACAATGGCGCCCAAAGGTTTGCGTTTTTCTCGATCAAACACTTCGTTTATGTCTGTATATCTGATAATAATTGCTAAATATATGTTTGTGTAGGTTAGTCGTTAGTTTAGCTTATGATTGATGAAAAAATGAAAGTTTACTGAAAAGTTTTCAATTTTAGAGCTATCTGTCAATAGATAATTCATGGTTTGAAAGAAACTTTAAACTGACAGTATATCCCCATCCAATGTGTAATTATGTGACATCTTGATGCAAGAATAGGCTGTATAGATGTGCCCTAGTTCTCTTTTGAAAAGTTTTAGCTTTCAAGTTTTTATTGAGCTTTTTATTGCAAAATGAGGATGAATATTATAAACTTCTATTATTAGATGTGATAATATTGTTTTCCGAATTTGACAAGATGCAAATTTGTACCAATTAGTCATTACTGTCTGTTTGTGAATTGTGTTTGTTTTTAAATTCTTTTGGTTAAGTGGTTAACGAGTGCATTGTTGAGAAGTTTGCTGGTTATTGTGATTTGTAGTAGTTTTAATGTCTTGTGTTGCAGCTTCATTCCTTTTTTTGTGTTAGTTTTATTTGTTTCTTGCATAGAAACATTCTGAAAATACAACAGTTCAATTGGTTTGAATCTATAAGCTTATATTGCAGGTATTAGACAATGTTTTTCCACATTCTTGTATTGAATTTTATAATTTAACCTTCATTTTGCAAGTTGGAGATGAAATCATAGAGTCTACTTTAGATCTTAATCAAATTGGATTGTTGCAACAATACCAATGAATGCTTGTGTTTATACTTATATAACATGCACTTTCTCTTTCTTCTTGAGATTATATTTATGTTTGGTTCATTATATCATAACGCTGCACACTTTTTTTTACGTATCTCACTAATTGTTGCCATCAACAGCAGACACCACAAAGAAAGGTGACGCAAAGTCTCAGGCTTTAAAGGCAGCCAAAGCTGTGAAGACCGGATCAACATTCAAAAAGAAAGCCAAAAAGATCCGAACCAAGGTCACCTTTCACCGCCCTAAGACATTGAAGACAGACAGGAACCCTAAGTATCCCCGCATCAGCGCCACACCAAGAAACAAGTTGGATCATTATCAGATCCTTAAATACCCTTTGACCACTGAATCTGCAATGAAGAAGATTGAAGACAATAACACTCTTGTTTTCATTGTTGACATTCGTGCTGACAAGAAGAAGATCAAGGCTGCAGTCAAGAAGATGTACGACATCCAGACCAAGAAAGTGAACACCTTAATCAGGTATTTCTATCAGTTTTCATTAAATACTCACATTTTAAAGTGAATTATCGTTGCTTGATCTGTTTGAGATGAAACATAACCCAAATAAGTAGTCACTCTTTAGCTTATGAACAATTTGTTTATGTTTTGTTTGAATGTAATGCAGACCTGACGGAACAAAAAAAGCTTATGTGCGGTTGACACCTGATTATGATGCCTTGGATGTTGCAAACAAGATTGGAATCATATAAATCTAAGTTATTGCTTCAGTTGTCATTTTCAATATTATTGTTAGTTTTGTTGGTTGACTTGAATAGAGCTTCAAATTTCTTGTGTTTGGTTTTAATTGTGGATTCAAACATGCTAATGAATCATATTTCAACTCTTGTGAGTTACTTTCTTAATCTTTTGATAGCCATCTGTTTGGGGCAGTAATTAAATAGACTGTATTAGATTACAGGTTGCTTGAGTACCAGACAAAACAAAGCTAAATTAATGGGTAATTAACAGATGCAAATTGGGTAACTAAACCTGAGATGGATCAAGATAAGCATCTAAAAAGTTCATGGTTTAAGTAGATTGAAATGTATAAACGTTTATATGTATTGTGATTGTGAGTGGTTTTTATCTTTTTCATATGGTGCTTGTTTTTGTTTATACCTATATTATGATTTTTCTCTATTTTACAAATTGTACCTGCATTTATGTTGTAACCTTATTTTTATAAAATTGAACTATAAAAAACAAGCTTTACACATTTATAATATATTTTAAGTTTAGGCAAGTTATATCACATTATCACGTAGGTTATTTTATGATTTAAGGTATATATTTACATAAAACGTAATGTTAAATATATGGGTTCTATTATATAAAACAAATTTATTTTTGATGTTTTATATTTATTATTAATGTTGTTTACAAGTAAAATTGGATATGTTTATTTGTGCTAATTAAGTTTATTTTCTTAATATAAATATTGACTTAATAAACATAGAAATTATCTTTTTTTCAACTGGCATCGTTAGAACCAGTACAAACCAGAGCATGACGATTATAACCTATCAATAGGTCTTAAAAAGAACCATTGGTCTGTCGGTTACTGGTTTGATTGGTTGTTTTAGTAGCCATATCTTAACTATACCAAGATATAGAATTCACTGAAGCGCTTGTAGGGTAACTATAATGTATAAAAGTTACCAAAAGTCGAGGGTTTATAACATCATTTACACTTCGAAAGCATGAAGCTTAAGTTGAAACCAAAACATGATTCAAGAAACTCTATAAGTTTATACATAGCATGGCGCGTTTATACCAATGTATTCAGATTTGACCCCGAAGTTCTAATATTCATGCTCATTTGAGGATGTCTTATTTGAAATAAACCACACAAAGATATTATCATAGATTCATAGTTAAATAAGTGATCTCTTACTCTTCTCATCTTCTTTCATTTGCTCAAACAATTTAGAGTACATTATGCTTTGGACATTGTACTTATGAAAACCAAATATACAGACAATGTGATGCAATCAGATATCAAGCACCTTGAATGAATCTGCTACCACTTTAAGCTGATTTCTTACTCTTCTCCATCTTCTTTCATTTGCTCCAACAACTAGAGTGTAGTATCTCCCTGTTACAAGAATTCAAAGTGTATTTATAATGCATTCGGCCTTAGTAATCGTTTTATTTGAAGATTTTGATTATTATTATTATACTAATATTGCTTCATTATTATAACTCAAGTCCATTTTGACCCGTTATCCATCCTGTTGTGTTGTCTACATCTGATTGAAGTTTATGTCTCTTACCATTTCCAACTGCTATGGTTGCAAAAGCTGCTCGCGAGAAGTTTGGGGATGTTAGCGAGTACTCAAACGTGTAGTAGTTCTTACCATCCGTCGTCCTCTGCAAATCCATCCATGAAAACAAACCACTTGTCAAGATTTATAAAAACAACAAGTGCATATGATTTCAAAGGGTTCATGCTGTAAGATGGTAAAAGACTGAATTGATATTATTAAATTGTTGGATTATAATTTATAAAGATAATAAGAAATCTAGAAACCTAACTGGGTCTGTGAGCTCATATAATAAACCTAATATCTAATACATACCTCTTGCATATCGAACACATCTGGAACTTGAGTGGGAGTTGAGTACACATGTCTCACCAAGTTGGCTACAACCTTCTCTATGGGACCCATCTCATGGATGTCTGTTTTATCGGTCGGTATGAAGCTAAGTCTTACGTTTTGCAACTGCAAATATCGGTCTTTGAATGCAGAGTCGTGTCCTCTGAACTCAAACTCCTGCAAAAGATATAACATTTATGAGCAAAAAACTGTTTTTTGTGCAGGTGAAACATCAAACTTGCAGGCTTCTGTTGTAACTTACTCTCCAATCTGATGGATAATAATACGAGTAACCGTCTTCTAAGTCAACAAATTCATCATAGTTTGGTGGCTTTTCTGTGTGCATCATCAATGCAAGAGGCTTAGAGATTAACAAGACAAGAAGATCTGTAAACTGTATTCTGACTGAACATTTGTATTAGTTTAAGAAAACTGTGTGCAAAATCATCGATTTTTAATGAAGTTAGATTGTTTAGGGTGGAAAAAAGAACATGAAACTTGTTTTATTTTAATTTTGGGTGTTGTTTAATAACAGCATATGAAATTGAATGGGATAAATGAATGTTATATACCTTGAGCCAATAGCAGTTTTGTTGGCAATAAGGTTGAGGCTCCAACTCCTATAAGAAGTGATCTTCTCTTGCAGTTTCCTGATCCTGTTCAACATAATTCTTTTGGTTTAAATTACTTACAAATTTAGATGATTGGAGTTATAAAAGATCCAAAGCTTGTTTGGACTATGAAGAAATGAGTTTCAACTAGTTTAAAGATACAAGTAAGTGCAAATAAATGAAACACGATAGTCGATAGAGGTGTTAGAATGGACGGGTCAATAAGTCAAACAGTTTGGTACTGCGGAGATGGGTAGTATTCAAGTGCGTGTCAAAACACATGTCTAACACTTGTTTGAATTTCATAAAGAAAAAAATGTTTTAAAAAAACAATAATAATAACTTGGTTATTATAAATAAAATGATTCAAGAGTTTATAGTTATCTCAATAGCCTTTATTTGATTTTCTACTCATTTAACCTGTTTGAGTGTTTTCTTCTAATTGACTTTTTCTCATTTGATTAGTTTAATGGGCTCAGTTTTACATGGCTCATTGGGCCTGATCCAGACCATATCATATGCATATAACAGCATACATTGGACACTTAAATTCATCTATGATCAATTGATCTGGACACACGACCTATCTTTTATGTTCGGCGGGTGTTATCGAGTCTTCAACCTTGGCCCGCCTACTAACGAGTTTATTTACATTTTACAAGTCGGATCTAGACTTGAAAACAGTTCAAGAATGCTAGAGACGGACTAACCCAACAACAATACCTGACCCAAATTCCATTATAACAACATAAACGATTTAAAACATACATTTTAACACGAATACAACGGCCTATTAAAATTATATGATAAAAGAGAGAATATGAAAAGTTACAGCCTTAGGCTTGTAAGATTAATCTTTAAACTTGAACAAATGAAGGGAATTATAACAAAAGAAGGTAGCTTACTTTCTTCATCAGTTGATGCATCTTTTGAGGATGCAATGATGGTTGGCCCAGAAGGTGTAGAAGAAGGACGCTTAAATGGCAGATTCAACTGCAAATTCAAATTCTCATACAAAATCAACTGTATTGAAACTCATTCATATGCATCTTTAACGGCAGATTCAACTGCAAATACTCAAAACAAGAGTTTTTGAAAGATGATTAAAAAGGTAGAATTTTGACTGACCCTTTTGGATAAGGTTGCAGATGAGAATGAAAGTGATGAAACTGCCATTGTTGTGTTTTTGGGAAGAAGCTAATTGCTTTGAATTGGTTGTATATCTCAAAGCACCTTCTTTATTTTATTTTATTTTATTTTATTGAATTTAATTTTTATCTCATGTTATTTGATGAAGAGATATGACATGTGTGGATATTGAGTGCAGTTTGGATTGAACTTGTCTTATATTGTTGTTTTTCATCTTTTCTTCTTTTCATTTAAGCATCTCCATTTTGTTCATTAAATGTGCTTTTTATTTTCTTTTTCATATTGCTTCAGAGTAAAAATATAAAAATGTTTTGTATTAAACACGTCCCAATTCCCATATAATTATGGGTGGACCTAAAGCCAAGGGAGAGGGCAACTGTCCACCTTAAAAACAAATTTAATTATTATATTTATATGAAAATCCTGATTGACTCTTATTAAATTTTGCAAACGTTCCCCTTAAATTTTTTGAAATTAAAAAGAAAGCAAGATTGTCTCAAAAATATTGTGGGGAGCTGGAACTACGGTGAGGTCCGATGGGTCTGGAAATCTTTCGACAGACCGACGAACCATATTTTATCACTAATCGGGTAATGGAATGGATTTTTGAAATTTCACCCTCAAATAATCATGTAGTTAATAAGAAAAAAAATTATATCAAAATAAATATTTTTCATAACTAAACAAGTTGAATTTAAATTAGTTTGAAGATATAAGGATCAATGTTATAGAACTGTCCAATATTGTTCTAAAAATATTGAACATATTATCAATTTTATGAATATAATTTGCTTCAAACATCACGTATCATCACTTTTATTATTATAATTGCTTCAAACATCACATATCATCTCTTTTATGAGTATGATCGCTTCAATACGGTTCTTGTTATATATAAATATATGCAATTCATGAGTTTGAGAACTGTTTTAGCGATTTTTCGTCAATGAACCGAACCGACCTGACTTGATGTGACTCGAACCGGGCCGAAAAAAGTATATGTTATATTGCGTTAGCGAAATGACGCTTAAAAGTTTCCGCCACCCGTGAAAAAATATCTGGGTCCGCCACCATATGTATACATATATACATAATTATGTATATATAGAGTGATGTAAATAAAAGGTTTATTTGATTTTAATAATCCTATGTTTCATTTATTGGCCGGAATTAATCTCAAGTCAGTAAATGTTTACAGATACTCCTAACTTTGAGTTTATTTTCCTCCAACGATCCCTTACTAATTAAGAGTTAACCCCGTTAGTTTTTTTCATGACGTGAATTGTTTTTATGGCCAAAACACTAAACATGAAGTTGAAATCTATCATCAGGTCCGTTAATTTGAAACTTCCACACCCAAAAATTGTCAATCTTCACCTCCCGATTTGAACCACTGACCTCGTTGGAAGTAGATTTCAAGTGATGATAGATATTAGACAATGAGAAACGGACTTAATTGAGACTAGGCGGTACTTGAGTTGAAAAATGGCTCAAAGTTGGTCTCATTTTATTAAAAAAACTAGCAACTGTTAACTTTCAGTTAGTAAGGGATCATTGGAGGAAAATAAGTTGAAAGTTAAGAGTAACTGTAAATATTTCCTGAGTTGAGATTAATCCCGATCAATAAATAAAAATTGAGATTATTAAAATCCAATAACCCTAAATAAAAAAAATAATTAGTTAAAAAGTAGTTTTTGGACTTTTGATCATTATTCATAACATAAGTTCTTAACTATTTAAAAGTTAACTTTTATAAAGGGTTATTGGATTAATATAATCACAAGTTTCATTTATTAGTCAAAATTAATTCCAACTTTTAACATATTTTCTTCCAATGATCTGTTACTAATTGAGAGTTAAACTCCGTTAGTTTTTTTAATTAAATAGGGCCAACTTTGAGTCTTTTTAAACTCCGCTGCCGCCCAGCCTCCATCAGATATGTTTTTTGATATCTACCCTCTATTATCATCTGAAATCTACTTCCAACAAATCAAATGGTTCAGATCAGGATGTGAAAATTGACGGATTTAGGACGCAAAAGTTCAAGATTGGCGGACCAGATAGTTGATATCAACCATCTGGTTAGTATATTGGTCATATAAACAATTCACGTCATAAAAAAACTAACCGTGTTAACTCTCAATTAGTAAGGATCGTTGAAAGAAAATAAACATAAAATTGAGAGTGTCTGTAAATATATCCTGAGTTTGAATTAATTCCGACCAATAAATAAAAGTTGGAATTATTAAAATCCAATAACCTAATATTAAAAACTAATAAAATTATGCCATTTGGAAATATAAGTGTTGTATAATAAACCCTTTAGTTGTTACGTTTGTTTAACCACAATGGTTCTTCAGGTTGAAAAGGTGCATGTTAGAAGGGGCGTTTGGACCCAAATAACGTATGGTTGAAAATAAGGTTGTGCATGGGTCGATTTGATTTGGTTTTGACCACAAATCAAAACCAAAAACAATTATTTCTGTTTTTAAAATTTTGAATCGTCTGTTTCGGTTTGTACTTTGGTTTTGGTTTTTTCGGTTTTACCATTGGACTTAAAAATTTTGTACTAAAGAGTTGTTCTAAAGTAATTTACGCTAGAAACTTTGGGCATAATTTAGTTGCTCTCTATGTTGTCAAAAGTGCCAAAGGCGAGCGCCAAGTTGCTCAAGCAAGGCAAGGCACACCAAAAATGCCGTGCACCATAGAAGACGCTCTTTCGGTGAGAT
Source organism: Flaveria bidentis (assembly GCA_018326385.1). Taxonomy (NCBI): domain Eukaryota; kingdom Viridiplantae; phylum Streptophyta; class Magnoliopsida; order Asterales; family Asteraceae; genus Flaveria; species Flaveria bidentis. The sequence goes on from BJCM01088865.1 coordinate 32,049, forward strand.
TCTAGCTGAAAACGGATTTTCGGCAACCCTTCGGCTAGACTCCGGCGACACTCACGTCATTTTCAACCAGATTTCATGGGATTTTTGCTAGATTTCATCTGTACAGATTGTGGTTGTGATTGTGATAGTGGTTGTTGTTGTTGTTTAGAAATTTGTTAAGAAGATAAAAAAAATTTGAAGCAGAGACTTAAGAAAGAAAGAGGAAGATGACATTGGTAGTAAGATACTTGACAAAAAACTATACTATTTTGTAGAAAGAACTGTTGCATTACAATGACTCGAGTAAAAATATTTTTTTTTAATATTTTTGTATTTATATAACTAGTATACAAAACATTGATTATTTTTGAAGGTTTTAATTCTTTTTACGATATTACATATTTTAAATTGCTAATTGTATAAGTTTTATAATATATATAAAGAGTAATATTAATTTTATATACCTGCTAAATATGTTTCTTAATTCTTATTATATTATGCTTTTCTTGGGTCAGGCACGTGCATTTTTTGCGCTTTGCAGCTGGGCCCTAGGCCTTATGCGCCTTGAGTACGTCTTGCGCATTTAACAACATAGCTTAATCTTCAATAATAATAGATGTGTTCTTATTGTTTTACTTAGCATTTAAATAAATTACAATTCATAAAATATAATAACAAACTATTAAATAAAACTGCTTAATCGACCAACTTTTTATAAACAAAAAGGTTTAAATATTATTCTTGAAGCTCAAATTATATATATATATATATATATATATATATATATAATACATACATACATACATACATACATACAAGGGATCAAATGAAAACCATATTTATAATTAAAAACCGTGAAAACCACCTCTACCCACTCACATAACCATATATATATATATATAAAATCTTTTACAAATAGCATCGGTTAAATTATTAATTAATAGTCTAATTGTGTTTATAAATGTATAAATTCACACTAAAGTACAAATGTAGTTGTGTGGTTCAATTTTTCGGTTTTCCAGTTTGTTTGGCTGATTATTTCGGTTACGGTTTGGTTATTTTAGTTTCTTGCACACCCCTAGTTAAAAAGATGTTTCAAATCTTATATATGCAACTCATCTTCATATCTTCTCATTTTTTCCATAAAGAAAACCACACAAAATGCTCATCTAATGGTATGTTAAATGTAATTTATGTATTTTATATTGTATGTAATATTTTTAGTGGTCTTTCTGGATCGTGTTATTACTTATAAATTAAACTATTTCGATAATTCACTTGAAATTTCAATACAATAATTTATAGAACATCAAGAACTAGTATGTGTGTTTCTATTGAGAAATTGTCTACTGATATTTATCAAATGATTGCCTTTTGTAGGCAGTGAATTATCATAGGAGTGATGAAACAACATAATGCTTAATGAAATCGTATATCGGTTATTCAGTTTGCACATGAGATTGGTTTCTTATGTATGTATATGTTTTGATCATTACTTAAAGATGAACATTATTTACCGAGAACAAATACTGCGGTAATTCCATACCGGTAGCACACCAAACATATACGGACTAAGCATCATCTATGCCCTTACCGATATTCATATTTTCATGATTTCGGTGTTGGTACACTTAGGTTTCAGAATTTTTTGGTATTTTTAGTAGTACTATACCGATTTCATCCCTAGTTAGTAGAAGTAAAAAAATAATGTTTTTGAAATTAATAAAATATATGACTGTTTCAAAAGAAATTCAAGATTTTTTGAACCCAATGAGGGGTTAGAAGACATGCTCCTTTCTACTTTCCAAGTCAAGTTCAAAGTCTTTGGAATTTAATGTGGAAAATACTTTATTCATTTAGATAGATAGAAGTATTTGCGTTAGAAGATTATATCTATTGGAATGTGGTGAGTAGGAGACTTGATACTACTTCAAGTCAACCATTTAGCAAATAACCTTCTAAAGTGATTAATATATTATAAAAACCTGATTGATTTTGGTTTTGATAACACAAGAAAAAAACTAAGATGTCATTAGTTCCTCACGTAAGACATCACATGCTGCTTGTTTTTGTGTCATTGCTTCTATGTAGCCTTACATCAGGGTCGAAAGAAGATGCCAACATGACGATTACAAGCTCGTGTAAAGATAAGGAGAGGCAGGCACTGCTCAGTTTTAAAGCAAACATCGTAGACGTCAACAACGTTCTAAGCGATTGGGGGAACAAAACAAAGATGGATTGTTGTCGATGGTGGGGTGTGAATTGCAGCGAGACTGGTCATGTGACTCAACTTGATCTTAATTCCTATTATATAGATGGTTTGTCAGGTAATATTAGTCCGTTGTTGTCGTCATTACCTCAATTAGAGTACCTTGATTTAAGCGGAATTGATTTTCAGTTAAATCATATTCCAGATTCTTTTAATTCCCTTGTCAACTTACAATATTTGGGAATTTATGCCGCTAATCTCAGCGGGTCTATTCCTTATCAACTTGCTTACCTTTCCAACTTGCGTCATCTTGATCTTAGTAGTAATTTTTTGAGCGGGGTAATCCCCGTTTCCTTTGGAGATTTGAAGCTTACATTTCTAGACCTCTCAGAAAATCTATTAGAAGGTCCCATTTCAAATTCTTTTGGAAATTGGTCATCTCTAGTTTATCTGGATTTGTCAAAAAACCACCTTAACGGGTCAGTCCCCAACTTTGTTGGATGTTCATCCAATAAAGAATCAATCTCCAACAGCAGTTCCTTGTATAATAGACGAGGTTCTAGTATCACGGAATGTCCACCCTTACAACATTTAGACCTCTCTAGGAACAATTTAACTGGAAGTTTACCTGACAGCATGGGCGAACTCTTAAATCTTGAATATCTTGATGTTTCATCCAACTCCCTTGAAGGTTTAATCTACGATGTTCATTTTCTAAACCTCAGCCAACTAACCTATTTGGACTTGTCTTTCAATTCTTTTAGAGTAAACTTAAGCTCCGATATAAGATTTGGTTTCAAACTAAATACTATAAGGTTGCGATTTTGCAAGCTGGGGCCTAGTTTCCCCATGTGGATCCAGACTCAGAGAAATTTTACGTATTTGGATATTTCGAACGCGGGAATATCAGATCGCATCCCTAGGTGGTTCTGGGACCTACCACCTGAGTTGAAAGTTTTGAACCTTTCTTCAAATGAAATAAAAGGTACGTTGCCGAATATTATGTCAACCTTTATAGGCTCCCCTGGAGTGGATTTGAGTTACAACCAACTCGAAGGCGTGATACCAGTATTACCTAAACTGGCATCATTAAACCTCTCTAGAAACAGATTTTCAGGAACACTTTCTTTCTTGTGTCAGATTAACTCAATTTTGAGTTTCCTTGACCTTTCCAACAATTTATTATCCGGTGATCTGCCTGATTGTTGGCGAAAATTTGAAGATCGTCTCATTGTTCTTAACTTATCAAATAACAGTCTGTCTGGTAAAATACCTTCTTCTTTAGGATTCTTGTCTAGCCTTGAGGCATTGTATTTGCGAAGCAATGCCTTTGTTGGTGAGATACCAACGTCCTTGAGCAACTGTACGGAACTAAGGTTTCTGGATCTAGGGGAAAATAAGTTTTCTGGTAACATACCAGCATGCATTGGCGAAAAACTTTCTAAGTTGTATGTTCTAGTTTTACGGTCTAATAGACTCGTTGGCAGTTTATCATCACACTTATGTTTGTTAAGCAATCTTCAATTCCTTGATTTTTCAAAGAATGGATTATCAGGAAACATTCCTCGGTGCTTTGGTAACTTCACGGCTATGGCTACTAGACAGTCTCAAGATGATCTTTTGAGACATTATTACATCTCTTATATTGAAAATAATGCAGGAAGACCGTGTCTAATTGCAAACTATTGCCACGGTCCGGATGGAGATGCGGGTGGAGATGCGGGTGGAGATGATGGTGGAGATGCCCTTTTCATTGACAACGCACTGGTTGCATGGAAGGGAACAATGCGAGAATTTGGAAGAGGCCTTTACCTACTGAAGAGCATGGATATTTCAAGCAATAAGTTACATGGAGAGCTTCCCTATGAGATCACTAATCTTCGAGAGTTAGTCTCGTTAGACTTTTCCCACAACAAATTGCAAGGAGAGATCCCGAAGCTTATGGGCCAGTTGAAATATCTGCAGCCTCTTGACCTGTCAAGAAATGAATTTTCTGGGAATATTCCGTCAAGTTTGTCACAGATAACATTTTTAAGTTATCTTAACCTCTCGTTCAATAACTTGTCAGGAAGAATACCCCTTGGGTCACAACTTCAACTCTTTGATGCTTCCTCTTACACCGGTAACCCTCGCCTTTGTGGAGATCCACTTACGGGAAGATGCGGACTTCCACCTCCACCTGCTACTGTTGTTGGAACTGAAGATGGAGATGAGTTTTGGACGTCATATTACACAGGTATGAGTGCTGGATTTGCTGTTGGTTTTTGTGGACTCTGTGGTGCTTTATTTCTCAACCGCTGGTGCGGATATTTCTTTTTCGCTTCCTTAAATAACATGAAGGACTGGATATACGTAACAGCTGTTGTGTATTATCGGAATCTTCATAGGAAATTTAGACAGTAAATGCATCTTTTATTCATTCTGCAATGTTAAAGTCAATTTAGACAGCAAATGCATCTTTTATTCATTCTGCAATGTTAAAGTCGCGTATGGCCGTGGATGAACATTGTCATTGTGTTGGTATAACTCCTGTTCAGTAGTTGATACGGTTATCTTCTGTTGTAGAAAAGTTTACAATTGTCAATTCATGAACTTATGAGAAATGATCTTTGAAGGATGATGAAAAAGGGAATTTACAGAAACTTGCTTTTCATTCAATCATCATCTTACAAATGAGGGTGTTAAGTAACTACCATAACCGCCGACACTTAAGTTATACAATAATAATACACATTAATACTAAACATAGACTAAACTAATATAACGCTAACTTAGGATAATATCAATATTAAGTCTAACATTCTCCCTCTTAATTTTGATTTATCCTTTAGGATTGGATAATCTTCTTCATAAATGAGAAGGGATTCTTGCTCATTCTTTTCTTTCTTTTTGTCTTTCCATTTGGTGCATTCGTTTGCGAAATGTCCAAGTCTTCCACAATCATAACACCTAAACTTACTCTTGTCTTTGTTTTCTTGGCTCTCTTGGCTCGTGCTTCTTTCGGGTCTTCTTTCTCTTTTGTCAAAGCTTCTTGCTTGTCCTTTTGCTTGGTTTTGATTGCCACGTGCTTTACCATGATGCCAACTTTATAAATGGTTACTTAAGTTTGCCATTAGGAGTTTGTTTTGATAATTTTCTTCTACTTCATCATGACTTTTGAGGCGTTCCTCAAATGTTGTTATTCTTCCTACGGCTTCTTCAAATGACATTTTGTCTATTTCCGAATATTGCTCGATAGATGCCACTATTGGTAGAAACTTTTTACCAATGGAGTTAAGTAACTTCCTTACGATTATTTTATCTTTAAGAGTAGTGCCAAGACTTTTGAATTTGGCTCTTATGCTGCTTAATTTGCTTGCGAAGTTACTTACACTTTCATTTTCTTTCATCTTTAATATCTCTAACTCGCTTCTTAAGGTTTGTAGACGTGACTTTTGAACTAGATCTGCTCCAAGGTGTCGAACTTTAATTGATTCCCAAACTTCTTTTGCATTTTCACATTGTGCAACTTGCATTAGTATATCTTCGGGTAGTGTTTGAAAGATCATTGCTTTTGTGGTATGTACTTTCTTTTCATCTACATCTCCTTTAGCATCAATTGTTTCCCAAAGACCATATGCCTTTAAGATCGTTTCCATTAAAAGTGCCCATGAGGTGTAGTTTGACTCGGTTAATTTGGGACATTGGAGTGATATGTTCCCTTGCTCACGTATTGGTGTCGATGTACTTGCTGATTTTTCTACCATGTTTTCTTGCTTAATCTTCTTCGATCTTTTCTTTCTTATCTTGCTTTTAATTTGCTTATTCTTGCCTTATTTGTTTGAACTTTGTTTCTTGCTAATTGATTCAATAATGAATCGTCTTGCTTTCTTGATACTTGCTTTTGGCCAACTTGCTAACCAAATTTTCTTCGCTCCCAATCAACTTGCTAATCGGGGCTTTGTGTTCCTGACCTACTTGCTAATCAGGTTTTATGTGCTCCTGACCCACTTGCTAATCAGGTTTTTATGCACTAACTTGCTATACTTAACGAACAAAGGTTAGGAGTTACTTGCTATACTCAACGAGTCACGAAGTCTCAGAGTCACTTGCTACATGCTTTTCTCAACGAACCACAAAAGGCTCGGAGTATCTTGCTACTTGCTATTCGAATCTTTGTGATCCGATTTATCTTGCTTTGTTCGGTTCTTGCTTGCTATGTGAACCACAAAGGTTTAATTTTTTGACTTGCTAATTATTGAAGAATTTTCAATAATTTTGACTTGCTAAATTTGTTTTTTTATTTAGAATATGAAAATTATAGTTTTTTTAAAAATATATAAAAAATGTTCGTGAAACATGAATCCTCCAAAAATTAAAGTCAAATAACCTTTGACTGATATTTTTAAGTAAAATATAATATTCCAAATTAATTTTTCTTTCAAAAAAAAACTACTGTTGACTTTTCAAAAAAAATCAAAATTGACAAAACAAATTCAATGATATCGTCCCTGCAATCGTCTGACCACAACAAATTGATTTTGTAGGCCTTTCCAATTGTTGAATCTTCTACTGTATCACTTTGGAATCGTCTTACTAATGATCGAATACCTGATTAAGAACCCAAAATGGTTTCGTTTTTTTTTCCGCAACGGGTTCGGGAATAAAAGAAATCCTTATCGATACTTTTCTTTTTGATTTTGAAGAACGTTTCTGAAATCGATTTCCAAAATTGATTCTTGAAAGCTTTGAGGGAATCGGATTAAATCGTAGTTCTTGAATCTTGATTTCTTGTTCTGATTTTAGACGTCTCGGAGTCGTCGGATTTTTCTTAAAAATCTCCGATCGGTTTCTCAATAACCGTTTCTGGGTTTCTAAATCAATTGATCTCCTATGATTAATTGATGATGGCGATGATATCTGAAACAACAAGATGTTTCTCCGATATCGATTCAATTTCTAGTCTGCGTCTCTGTTCCTATGCGCAAAACAGAGTGAAACACAATCGGTGTTCTTTGTGAAATCGAATGAAGATGGTGATCAAATCTAAATCAACAAACAATCACGTCGTTGTTGATGTGGTTCCAAACTCGTATCTCTATTCCTTTCTCGCAAAGCAGAGGATGGATTTGATCCACTGTTCTTCGTGAATTCTTAGAACCGAAGGTTTCTTTACACAATTTCTTCTTCTATCTTTCCCAAGAGCGTAACGCTTTAATACCAATTGAAGGATGATGAAAAAGGGATTTTACAGAAACTTGCTTTTCATTCAATCATCATCTTACAAAATGAGGGTGTTTTCCCGTATTTATAGTTGTCAGTGAGGGTGGTAACTACCATAACCGCCTACACTTAAGTTATACAATAATAATACACATTAATACTAACCATAGACTAAACTAATATAATGCTAACTTAGGATAATATCAAAATTAAGTCTAACAATCTTCTCTTGTGGTTTACTGATCCTGTTTTACACAAAGTTGTCATGTTTAAATAACTTAAGATTTGTATAATTTTGAGTTATGAAAGAACTAGGTTAATGATGCAAGAAAGTGAAAATAAATGAAACATGTTAGAAGTGGTAGTATGGACGGGTCAGACGGGTTAGGTAATGCCGACATGGGTAATATGAAAGTGCGTGTTAAAACATACACTTGTTTGAATTTTATAAAGATAAGATGTCTTTTTAAGTAATAACTTGGTTTTTATAAATAAAACGATTCAAGAGTTTATAGCTATCTCAATAGCCTTTGTGTGATTTTAGACTCATTTGACATGTATCCTTCAAACTGACATTATCTCATTTAATTAGTTGGGAAAATGTCAGAGAATAGATTAATTAAGTCAATTGTTTGGGCTTAACGAATGGGCTTGTGTTCACATGTGTTGGGCTCACTGGGCCTGATCCAACCCAACCCATATCTTATGCATACATTGAGCATACTTAATTCATCTATAATCTATTGATCTGGGTACATGACTAACTTTATCGTCGTATCTAGACTTAGAAGCAGTTCGAGAATGCTAGACGCAGACTAAACCGACAACAAGACCCGACCCAGATTCCATTATAGCAACATCATTGATAATGAAACATATATTTAAACGTTTTACTTAACACGATTACATTAACGGACAATGGCCGATGAAATTCATACGATAAAAAAGATAATATGCAAAGTTACAGGCTTGTAAGAATAATCTTTAAACTTGAAGAAATGATGGGAAATACAAACAACAAAAAGTAGCTTACTTTCTTCATCAATTGATGCATCTTTTGAGGATGCAATGATGGTTGGCCCAGAAGATGTAGAACAAGGAGGCTTTAATGGCATATTCAACTGCAAATCAAATTCTCATACAAGATCAACTGTATTGAAACTCATTCATATGCATCTTTAACGGCGGATTCAACTGCAAATACTCAAAACAAGAGTTTTTGAAAGATGATTAAAAAGATAGACTTTTGACTGACCCTTTTGGATAAGGTTGCAGATGAGAATGAAAGTGATGAAACTGCCATTGTTGTGTTTTTGGGAAGAAGCTAATTGCTTTGAATTGGTTGTATATCTCAAAGCACCTTCTTTATTTTATTTTATTGAATTTAATTTTATTTCATGTTATTTGATGAAGGGATATGACATGTGTGGATATTGAGTGCAGTTTGGATTGGACATGTCTTATTTTGTTGTTTTTCATCTTTTTCTTCTTCTTTATTTAAGCATCTCCAGTTTGTTCAATAAATGTACTTTTTTCATATAAGTTTAGAGTAAATGTTATATAAACCATGAAAGTAAAATATATGAAAACTATGTGACTATATATATACATGTTGTGGCGCAGTAGCTTAATATAAATACAATTCTAGGTAAAGAGTTATAATTATATAAAGATTTGTACATTTTAGATTGAACTATTTTGATGTGTCACTCGAAATTTCAATGAGATAATTTATAGAACATCAAGAACTAACATGTATGTTTCTGTTGAGAAATTGTCTACTCGAAATATATCAAACAATTGCTTTTATAGGCATGAATCACCATATAAGTTGTTGAAATGACATAAAACTTAATGAAATTGTGTATCAATTTGCACTTGAGATAGGTTTCTTATGTATATATAAATATATATAAATGTAAGTTTTGATCATTATCTAAAATGAAGTGAATAATTTATTCTCAAGTTTAATCAAATTGTAGGATGGTGTTCTTGAGTTTCACTGGTCACCCAATTAATGTATATTACTTTTTAATTGTCCCCAAGGGGTTATAAGGTGCCCCTCCATGGTTGAGATTTAAATTTTCCGTAATGGTGATTAATAGTAGGGATGAGGATTTTTTATTGAGTACCAGTACTGTGCTGATTTCATACTGGTATCATACTAAACCAGGACCGACTAAACGTCATTTGTACAGGTACAAGTATTCATTTTTCCACGTCGTCAACATTGGTACCCTCCGGTTTCGGCATTTATCTATCAAATTCCTAATTAGTAGGAGTAAAAAATGTAAAAAAAGCAATGGTTTTGAAAAATATAAACTATATAAGACTGTTTCAAAAGAAAATCCAGATTTTTTGAACCCATTGAGAGTGAGAGGCAAGAGACTTGCTCGTTTCTATTTTCCAAGTCAACTTCAAAGACTTTTACTGTGGAAAATATTTCCTTCATTTAGCACATAACCTTATAGAGTTGCAACATATTATAAAAACCTGATTGATTTTAGATTTGATAACACGCGAACGAACAAAAATGTCCTTAGTTCCTCACGTAAGACGGCATATGCTGTTTGTTTTTGTGTCATTGCTGCTATGCAGCCACACATCAGGGTTGAAAGAAGATGCAAACATAAAGATTGCAAGGTTGTGTGATGATAAGGAGAGGGAGACACTGCTCGGTTTTAAAGCAAACCTCATAGACGTCAACAACAGTCTACGCGATTGGGGGAACAAAGCAAAGATGGATTGTTGCCAATGGGTGGACGTGAATTGCAGCGAGACTGGTCATGTGACTAGACTTGATCTTTCTACCTCTTCTAACGGTTTGTCTGGTAACATAGTCCGTTGTTGTCGTTATTACCTCAATTACAACACCTTGATTTAAGCGGAATTGATTTTCAGTTAAATCATATTCCAGATTCTTTGAGTTCTCTTGTCAACTTACAATATTTGAAACTTTATGCTGCTAATCTCAGTGGATCTATTCCTGATAAATTTGTTAAACTTTCCAACTTGCTTCATCTTAATCTTAGTAGTAATTCTTTGAGCGGGTCAATCCCCGTTTCCTTTGGAGATTTAAAGCTTACACATCTAGACATCTCAGAAAATCGATTAGAAGGTGTCATTCCAAAATCTTTTGGAAATTGGTCATCTCTAATTCATCTGGATTTGTCAAAAAACTTCCTTAACGGGTCGGTGCCCAACTTTTCTAGATGTTCATCCATGAAAGAATTAATCTCCAGTAGCAGTTCCATGTACAACAGAAAAGGCTTGGGTTCGAGTTCGAGTTTCCCCGGATGTCCACCCCTGCAGTATTTAGACCTCTTTGGCAACGAGTTAACTGGAACTTTACCTGACAGCGTAGGCGAACTCTTAAATCTTAAATATCTTGATGTTTCATCCAACTCCCTTGAAGGTTTAATCTATGATGTTCATTTTCGAAACCTCAACCAACTAATCCATCTAGACTTGTCTTCCAATGCTTTTACAGTAAACTTAAGCTCCCATGTGAAATTTGGTTTTAAACTAGAGATAATAAAGCTTCAATCCTGCAGGTTGGGTCCTAGTTTCCCCATGTGGATCCAAAATCAGAGAAATTTTACGCATCTTGATATTTCCTATGCAGGAATATCAGATCGCATCCCTGGATGGTTCTGGGACCTACCATCCGGGTTGAGATTTCTGAACCTTTCTTCAAATGAAATAAAAGGTACGCTACCGAATAATACATCAACCTTTATACGCTACCCTTGAATGGATTTGAGTTACAACCAACTAGAAGGTGTGATACCAGTATTACCTTCTAAACTCGCAGCATTAAACCTCTCTAGAAACAGATTTTCAGGAACACTTTCTTTCTTGTGTCAAATTGACTCGATTTTGACTTTCCTTGATCTCTCCAGCAATTTATTATCAGGTGATCTGCCTGATTGTTGGCGAAAATTTCAAGATCATCTCATAGTTCTTAACTTATCAAATAACAGTCTGTCTGGCAAAATATCTTCTTCTTTGGGATTCTTGTCTCACCTTCAGGCATTGTATTTGCGAAGCAACGCCTTTGTTGGTGAGATACCAACATCCTTGAGCAACTGCACAAAACTAAGGTTTGTGGATCTAGGGGAAAATAAGTTATCTGGTAACATACCATCATGGATTGGCGAAAAACTTTCAAAGTTGTAAGTAATTGTTTTACGGTCTAATAAACTCGCTGGTAGTTTACCATCACACTTATGTTTGTTAAGCGATCTTCAATTCCTTGATTTATCTAAGAATGGATTATCAGGATATATTCCTAAGTGCTTTGGTAACTTCACGGCTATGGCTACTAGACAGTCTCAAGATGATCTTACGAGCCATTTTTACAACTCTTATGTATCAAATCTCCCTGTAACCAAATCACAAAATAATCATATGTCATGTGGTGCTCTAAGTGTGTGTTCGAGAGAAGGCCGTTTTTACAATTGTGGCTCGAATGAAGAGGCCCTTTTCATTGACAATGCACTGGTTGCATGGAAGGGAACAAAACGGGAATTTGGAAGAGGCCTTTACCTACTGAAGAGCATGGATATTTCAAGCAATAATTTACACGGAGAGCTTCCCTATGAGATCACTAATCTTCGAGAGTTAGTCTCGTTAAACTTTTCCCACAACAAATTGCAAGGAGAGATCACGAAGCTTATGGGCCAGTTGAAATATCTGCAGTCTCTTGACCTGTCAAGAAATGAATTTTCTGGGAAAATTCGGTCAAGTTTGTCACTGTTAACATTTTTAAGTTATCTTAACCTCTCGTTCAATAACTTGTCAGGAAGAATACCCCTTGGGTCACAACTTCAACTCTTTGTGCTTCCTCTTACACCGGTAACCCTCGCCTTTGTGGAGATCCACTTACGGGAAGATGCGGACTTCCACCTCCACCTGCTACTGTTGTTGGAACTGAAGATGGAGATGAGTTTTGGACGTCATATTACACAGGTATAAGTGCTGGATTTGCTGTTGGTTTTTGTGGAATCTGTGGTGCTTTATTTCTCAACCGCTGGTGCGGATATTTCTTTTTCGCTTCCTTAAATAGCATGAAGGACTGGATATACGTAACAGCTATTGTGTATTATCGGAATCTTCGTACGAAATTTAGACAGTAAATGCATCTTTTATTCATTCTGCAATGTTAAAGTCGTGTATGGCTGTGGATGAACATTGTCGTTGTGTTTGTATAACTCCTGTTTGGTAGTCGATATGGTTATCTTCTGTTGTATAAAAAGTTTATAATTGTCAATTCATGAGCTTAAATATAAGATTTGCATAAAATCCAAACGTTGTTCATCTTCTCCTGGGTGTCAAAAGTATATAATAATGTTTTAATGTCCATATTGTTGATGCTTATAAGTCTTTCAATGATCTTTGAAGAATTTCATAATGTGTGTAGGAGACATTTGTGTTTTAGCAGGGATGAAAAGATACTCAATGATGAGACTTGAGATATTAGTTTTTGAAAATTGAGATACACATACAATGATATCATATGATTTAAGCGTTCAACATGTGTAGTAAATGATTTCTATATACATGTCACTCGCATAATTACTATAACTAATGTGGATATAAGTGACATTTAGCAGCTATAACCTGCGTTTAGCAGCAGAATATGAACTTGACTAAGTGACATGTTGACTCGCAACATGAATGAGCAAAACCATTACCTATATATTATCAAGAAGCAATAAAAGACAACAGATACTGAGGTACTAGAGTAAAGTAAAATAGGCATGAAATCAAACCACGTGGACACGAAGACGTTATGTTCATCATAAATCATACCTACTTTCATTAATATAGCTCAAAATGGCCCAGCACCTATTTTTTACAACTTTATCTTTTGTCAATGATGTTAATACTACAACCATAAGCTGTTACTCTGTTAGATATCTATAAATACATATGTTAACATACCTGATTTCACGGTCTTAACTTGGCAAGAGATTAGAACCCTTCGCTTTAAGCTTTGACTCGAGCCTGAAAAACTTCAAGCCAGATAGCACCAAGTCAGCCGTCTTCTTCTTCATGTGGTCAATTAGCAAGTCATCATAAACAACCAAATCCGATTCCGTAAGCATCTTGCACTCTCTCATACTTGAAAAGACTTTTCTAGCCTCCTCAATGGTTCCATGTTTACACATACCAGAGATAACCGCACAACATATAACATCATCAGCTTGACAACCATCTTGTACCATCTCATTAATAACATCCATAACCTTATTGGCATCATTAAATCTACACATATGGACGATTCTAAGAAAATACTTAAACTCCCTGGGCCCACTTGTCACATTAGCTAAACATTCACGAACAAGCGTGAAAGCCGAATCAATATCTCCAATTTTACAAAGACCTTTAACTAGAGACATGTAGGCATCAACAGAAGGAATTAATGACATCTCTTTTATTCTATTGTAGCATGAACACGCCTCGTGAATATCTCCAACTTTAACAAAACATAAAACTGCATTACTATAGGTATACAAATCAGGTTCCAGCTTCGCATCCTCTAATTCTTGGAAGAGGGTTAACGCCTTTTTCACCTCTCTGCTTTCATAAAGCGCCTTAATAAGAATATTATATATAGAAACACTGCAATAACCTTTTGGTTTTAAGTTATCAAACAATTCTAAAGCCATTATTACCTTATCCTTCTCTCCTACCATTAGGGAGAAAAAATTCACAAGATCATCATTGACATTGAACCCTAAGTTTTCCATCTGTGCAAGCAATTTGAAAAATTCATCATATTTTCTCAAGCCAGCATAACAAACCAACATCGGATTAACCGTCTCAAAATCTGGTTTAAGATCTTCTTCGACTGTAACCTTGAAAAGTTTATGCGCCTTACTGACATGATTCACATTGCATAGACCTTTTATAAGATGATTATATATCACTAAGTCTGCCCTGTAACCCGAGTTTATTAAATCTTTAAGCAATTCACACGCCACTCCAACTTTCCCATCATTTACAAACCCCTCTATCAAAGATCCATATATAGCCCTATCTATCAAATACCGCTTCTCTTTCATCTCTTTAAAGAACTCATGACCCTTATCAACACGATTCCCTTTGCATAGTCCTATAACCAAAGTTGCATACGCCATAACATCCGGCTGCACTTTATCACGCTCCATTTCATTCCATACCCTCAAACAACCATCTAAATCTCCCTCTGAAACCAATATTCTAATCATTGCAGTATACGCAAACACATCCGGTTTACACAACTTCCTCATTCGGTCCAAAAGCCCGAGGGCCTCTTCAACCTTACCCGCCTTACATAACCCTTTTATCAAAATCATGAAAGTGACACCCTCCTCCACCAGTCCATTATTCTTGAAATCATTATAAACTGACATAGACAAATCAACATGACCCGTTTTAACAAGAGCATCCATGATCCTATTGTACAAGAATACCCGCGGTTTCACCCCGAATTTCAACATCTTCTCATACACATAGTAAACCCTAAGACCTCTATTGGAATCAGAGTGCATCCTAATCAAGATTTCAAATTGCTTCTCGGTCGGTGGCTTCCCTTGCATGTTCATCAGCTCGGGCACCTGATCAGCTGCCCGAAACCGATTGTTTCGATTCAAGCAATACGCAAAGGCATTGTAGCTAGCGAAATCATGTTTATACCCTTTTTGCTTACCAGCCCAATGGAAGAACTTTGAGGCCATAACCGGATCCGATTGAACCTTGAGTACTTCTGCAACGAGCTTCGGGGTAACACGACGGAGCTTGTTGAGATCAGCGACCACCAATGGACCCCAATGCTTGTGTTTTCGAAACGAATCGACGATGTAACGAGCAATTGGAGATAGCGTTTGTGCGACGGAGAAGAAATGTTGTGATGGTGATGGTGATGGTGGTGGTGGGACGGTGGTGGAAGCTTCTGGAATCCATTTTTGGAGGTCGAAATTGGTGGTGGAGGTGGGGTGATGATGGTTTTGAATATTAGGGTTTATGGTACGGCGGTTGGAGAAAAGGCCACCGCGGACTGTACGGCGGTTTTGGGTGGGTTTCCGGTGGCCGTAGATGAAGTTGAAGTTTTTGACGACGGTGGTCGGTGGCGGAGGTTGTGGTGGCATTGTTGGTTGTGATGTCGTACATGTGATTTAGGGATTGAAGTACTTGTGATTCTGCAAATTTGCAAAACACATGGGTTTGATTGCAGAGCCTCTGATATGAATTCAAATTGGGGATATGTGAATCGGAGATTACCAGAGGTTCTGTGAATCTATAGAGTTAGGGTTTATGAATCGGGAGAGACGAGATGAAGAGAGGTGTTCATGAGTTCGACACTTTTTTGTCTATTTTTTTTGGGGTTTTTTTAAATAGACATCCCACTATTTTAAATCAACACCCAAAAATTTCTATACGTGTCGTATAGCCTTATACGCGTCGTATAGAGGGGGGTCGTATAAGGCTGTATGTGTTGTATGGGGCTATATGTGTCGTATAGGGGGTCGTATAGGGCTATACGGGGCGTATAGCTCTCTGACAGCCCCCCTGAATTTTCCCCTCGTAGTCAGTGTCGAAATTCGCTATACGCGTCGTATAGCCCTATATGTGTCGTATAGGGGGGTCTTATAGGGTTATACGGGGTGTATAGCTCTCTGACACCCCCTTGAATTTTTCTCGTTTTTAGTGTACTCGACCCTATACGTCGCGTATGGACCCATACGCGACGTATAGGTAGGTGTCGATTTATAAAATGGGGTGTCTATTTATTAGGACCCTTTTTTTAACAGCAAACTCTCTCTCTTATAAAAATAAAATATTTCAAATTAAAGTAAAATCTCACTTTAGTTCTTGATGTTCTCTTGATATTGTTATTTAAATCTAAATTTTTTTTTGTCATTTTAATAACTGTAGTTTACCGAATGTTATTATTTTCATTCATTTTACTAATTTTATTGAGATCTTCATTAAATATGAGTGTATTTTAATTTTTTTAACATACTAATTATTCAATTATAATAAATTAATCAATTAATATGCAATCAAAACTAAAAAAAATATGAAGCGTCTAGTGAGATCAGGCGCTTCGATTTAAAAGTTTCGATTAACTTTAACTCATGTTGTTCGATTGAGGTGTGTTGTGTGATTTCAACTGGTCATCACGTTTTGATCGAACGAGCATTGTTGTTCGATTTAGATCTATTGTTGTCACATTTTATTTTATTCAGTTTTGTTGTTGTCACGTTCAAACAAACGTAACAATAGGAACGTGACAACAACATACCTTAATCTAACAAAGCGTGACAACATCAGACCTCAATCGAATAAAGGTACACGTTATAATTAAATTTGAATATTAATTGAAATCTCACAACAAACCTCAATCAAACAACATGAGTTAGAGTTAACTAAAGTTTTTAAATTAAAACGCACGGTCTCACTAGTCACTTTATGTTTTTTAGTTTTAATTAAATATTAATTGATTAATTTGTTTTAATTATATAATCATTGTGTTGAAAAAAACTAAAATACTCTCATATTTAACTGAGATCTTAATAGAGTTAGTGGAGTGGATGAAAATGACAACATTCGGAGTAACTTCATGTTTTTTAGTTTTAATTAAATATTAATTGATTAATTTGTTTTAATTATATAATCATGGTGTTGAAAAAAAAACTAAAATACTCTCATTTTTAACTGAGATCTTAACGGAATTAGTGGAGTGGATGAAAATGACAACATCTGGTAAACTACAGTGACTGAAATAACAAAAAATAAATAAACTGAAATGTCAAATTCAACAAAACGTTAGAGATGAAAATGACATTTTACTATTCAAATTACCTTATGTATGAGTTTAAACTCACGTCATCTTTTTAAAAAACAAAGTCTCTACAAAACATGCTAAACCGCTTCTATCTTAGTTTGGTAATATACATAATTTTAAACTATCTCAATCTAACACATACTAACTATATCATTTCAAATGCTTAAAACGGTGAAGGTAAGCATCATTACCAATCAATACTAGAAATTTAACTATAAGATTTTTCATGCATCAAATTTTAAAGGCCCAGAGTGAACTTTTTCTAAAACAAAAAAGACGTTCATTGTCATACTCTTGAATAAGACTACGTTCAAGAACCTCATGGCAAAGGTTTTAGTTGTGTTGCTCCCTAACCAATCTTTTTAGTAGGGTCACTTTCACAGTTTCACATAGGAGTTATAAGTCCCAACTCCCATTTGGTTCATCGTTGACCATGAGCGAAATAAGTTGTAAATGTACTAAGCAGATCTAGTCACATGATTAAAATAATAGCAAAAAGTTATATAAATACAACAATACAAAAAAAATATTATCAAGAATGATTCGTCAATGATTAGTGATTAAGAGTTTTCAGTGATTGAGTGATTCTCACTTCCCTATTTATAATACTAACTAACTATAACGAACACACTCAACAACATTAAGAATTTACACTAAGAACCATATATTATTTCTTCCGAACATAAACAACCCTTCAGAAGATTCTCTTCGGAAGATACCAAAAGTAAACCATAAATCCCTTTCGAAATAAACATAACCTTCGGAAGATTTCATCTAAGCTTCGGAAGAATTAGTTTAAGCTTCGGAAGAAACTTAACTTCCGAAGAATACTTGTTTTGGTTTTTAATACTTCGTAATATTTGTAGTCATAATTAAGAATAAGAATATGATCAATTAATTCTACATGGCAAGATTTTAATTTTGAGTTCTAGATCCAACCCTTTTTATATCTTGTGACTTTGAGCCAAAATGGTGGTTATAAACCGAAAAACCGTTGAACAACAAACTTGGTTTTAATAAGGCACTATTTGAACATTGAAATGGGAAGGAAAATGGAACATGTGCATAATATTGGAGTGCTCAAATGGCCAAATCACAAATGGGTTTAGCTTGATGAACATTCGAAGGATGTGATATTAGGGTTGGCCTTTTTACATTTAAAGACTACTTAGGATTGGGCTTGTATAAACAATTTATCCTCATGTTATCTACTTTAGATATGTCAAATTGTCAACCGAATTTCGTCGTAATTATTTTGTTTGTGTTTCTGATGAGTTTGGAAAATAGAATTACCTTTAACATAGAAATCTTGCTTTTTGAAAATTTTAAGTTTGTTTCTTTGTTTCTCTTTTGCATGTTGTAGTTGTGATCTGCAGATGATTCAATTGCAAGCAATCCCAAATCATGGGTAGCCGTTTTGGTAATCATTTTGCATACCCATATGTGTGATATTGAATCATATGTTTGATCTTTTATTTTTATGGTTATTTTTTAATTTATGTTTTAGGTAATTGGTTCTATAATACTTTTCTAGTTTTCTAAGGAGTGAAAGACATCACCGATTAGGACTTGTAAGTGTTGAGTTTATTGACCATTTTATTTAATATGATTTTTTCCTATTTAATCACATTTTTAATTCTTTTGCTTTTACCCATGTCCATTGTGGTTCAAATGCATTTCACAAGTTCTTACACTTACTTGGGTTGACCCATTTTGTAGATAGAAGCATCCGGTTAAAAGATAAACAATACTTATTCATAGTTGGTTGATTATTACAAACTTAGACATTAGTTGGTGAATAGTTGATGGTTATTTATTTATTGTATTTTTGTAATAGAATCATATTGTGCTAGCTAGGGTGGTCTAAATCTTGGTCAACTTACAAAGGTAATCTATAACATGAATATGTTTGTTTGTTTTATTTGTAGACTGTGATTGCAGTTGGTTGAAGATATAACCATTGATAACCATTTGTCTTTTTTGCTACTGTTTGCTTTTGTGTTTTAATATACTTTCTT
This sequence comes from Flaveria bidentis, assembly GCA_018326385.1. Classification (NCBI taxonomy): domain Eukaryota; kingdom Viridiplantae; phylum Streptophyta; class Magnoliopsida; order Asterales; family Asteraceae; genus Flaveria; species Flaveria bidentis. The sequence continues at coordinate 51,292 of BJCM01088865.1, forward strand.
CGTTTGTGTTAATTAGAGTTGGTATGAAGAAGAATATGATTTCCTATTAGTATTGGTGTTAGTGTTATGTGATGTTGGATTATTGACTATCATATGCCTTTCGTCTATTTGGCGCTATGTATGCATAAAATAATTTATGCCCTTATTTGTTACATAACTTTATTTGGATCTTTTTTTTGTTTATATGGATCTTTTTTTGTTTATATTCGTTACCTTAGGTTGCTGCCTCATTATTTGGTCATATGTATCTCATTATTTGGTCATATGTTACCTCAGCATGCACCTTCTAAGCATAAGCATTTTGCTTCCTTTCATCATGCACCGAGCTTGCGGGTAGCCCACCAAATATGCACGTAACTACAAGGCAACATTTTTCACTTAGACTTTTGCGTCTGTTGTCCACTATACAGGTAAATCATCAATTGCAGATGTATCATGGGACCAACAGATAACAGTTTTGCCTGTATTTGGGCCACGCCCTACCATTGAATCATCAATGTAGACGTTTCACTATCTATAATGTGACAATTGCAAGAATGTATGTAAATATTCAGATGTGAACTCAACTTTTTGTACAACTCAAATCAAAGAGCTATTAATAATTTAATACCCAAAAAAAACAAATCCATTCAAAAATAATATGATGCAAGGAACCGAGTTGCATACCAATACCAATTGCATCCGTTAAAGAGCTTAAACACAACGTGCCTGCGCATCCTACTAGTATATTATAGAGTTGAAGCAAAAAAGAAAAACAAATTTAGGACTCTCCCTTCGGCAGCACTCGACCTCTTAGTAGTAACGTGTTCTAACTGAGCCCAATTTTTATTAAACCGAAATGTCGAAGACAACCCTGTATTTTAGTGTAGGTTAGATTTGCTTAAGATCAAATAAGAAACTAATTTAAACATTAACATGTGTTAAATAGATGAGAATTACACACAATAAAAATATTTTGATTTCGGGTGTTATGATATCTGTTAAAATGTAGCAATAAATTAACCGTGGAAAATATTGAATAAGAAGTACATCGGATTTAAGGTTAACGTGTGCCACACGTAATCATCCGTGACTTGATGAATTTTTGCTCTTCAGAAAAAAAAATAAATAAATAATAAAAAATCCGAGACTAAAGGAGCATGAGCCGACACTAATTGCGGCAGATAGTCATACAAGTAGTGTGCCAGTTAATATTAATTAATGCTAACGTAATCAAATACGTTTCCTTAAATAATTTCTAGATGATTACAAAAAGATAATTCTATATTAATGTTTAGCCTTGTTATTTTTTTTGAACGGCCAACGAATAATTTTTAAGCCCGGTCACCCGGATAAACCTAATGGCGAAAGGTCACCCACGCCCGCGAACACAGACAACGCTGGTGACCCGGCTCGCCCACCATCCAAGGAAAACCCACCACCTAAAGGCCAACTGTGGTAAAACCCTTGGCCTACTAGGAGCATATTGCACCTAGTGAGACTTCAATCCATAACCTTCACTTTGAAAAGTCATAGGGTGCCTCCTCCTAAACCAGTTGATCTAGAACTCATTGACTACCCCAGTTATTTTTAATTCCATCAATCATGATTAGTATGAAAAGAGCCGATTTTATAATATAGTTTGTGACGTCACATACTTGGGGTCCCTTAAAATTAAAGACCCCCATTTTCAAAAGAAATTATAGTGAGTTTTCATATTATATGGGTCAATTGAATTTTGAAACGAGGAATAATACTTGATAGTTAAGTGCGGATGAAAATTTTGATGATTTGATATGTTATTGAAGAAACATAGCACACAATTCACAAAACAAACGGCCATTTCTAAATTCCTTCCTCTTCGATTAATCTGATTGACATCGGCTAACCTTTTCTTACCTCTTTTTTTCAAAGAAATCAACTATTAAGGAGTCACGATTAGTATATCAAGTTTTATTTGATTTATTGCTTTCGTTCAAAGAAATTTAATTAGATTGTTTTCGTTTAGATTGCGTTTTACAAAAAACCCTTATTACTTTCGTTCGACTGGGGCCCTAAAAAACGTTGAGCGAGTCTTGAGTATGAGTATGACACCATTAACATGACATGATTTGATACAAGTTAAATAGATCAATATCTGAGGTAAAGGGATTCATGTCATAAACGAGAAAACTTGTAAATAACACAATTAAAAGCATGTTTAGATGGGTTCAACTTGATTAACCCATTATTACAAAAATAACATATTTATCTTATTGCATTAAAAAAACTTTTTGACACCAAATGTATGAACTGTTTTCAACCTGTATACTTTTATTGTTTTATAAATAATTGTTATGAGTTAAATGTGAGTAAATTTTATTTATCATGTTAAGTGTATCTTATAAGTTACGGTGCTTAATGAATCATGTCAATGATCACGTTAAAGATGTTGTGTTATTCATGACATTGAAATACTTATATTAATTGTGTTGAACTTGTTATTAGACTAGTTATATTGTTAATGTGTTAAACATATCATGTCATGTGACTACTTTATTAAAATGTATGTTCTAGTATTATGGAGGATGATATGTTTTGTTTAATGTGTTGTGTTCGGGCTTAATATCATATCATCATCACACACCGGTTGCCATGTGTAATCTCATTTTTTTACCTATATATTTTATGATTATTATAATTATTATTAACAACCTTTTAAAATAGATATCTTTATAAAAATTTAAATATACCATTGCGATATACTTATTTTTAATTTTTGATGTGAATTTTATCGAAAACGACATTGTGCATAATAATATACAAGTCATCGTAGCACAAACTACTAGCCGTCAAAGCTTCTTCATGTTTTTTAATATTTTTTTTCTTTCCTCTTACAATCTTTAAATATAATTTTTTTTATAAAATTTATCGTTATGATGTGTTTATTCTCATCAAGTTGTCGATGTAAAAAAATTTCAAACCCAATTTGTTAGTAATCACAAAACAAATATTAATACATAAGTCATCCAAACCAAGTATTATAAATATCAATTCTTAAAGTATGTAAACATAACTACAATTCAAAGTATTGTGTTTCCTTTTTTGATACAAGTCATATGTTTCATACCTTAGTGGATGAGTCTATTTAAGTATAAGTCTTCTAGAATCATCCGAACATTCTCCGAACGTATGACTCGTGGCTCACCACACACGACTCACTAACTCGGTCAGGCTTACGTGGTTCATGACAATTTTCCATATTTTCACTTTCACCCCCCTCAACTTCTACTTCTTCCACTTTACCCCCTTTGATTTGTATTATTTTGATATTTTCTCACCCACTTGTCCCCAAAGTTCAAGTACACACTGCCCTATCGCGGAAGCATCTGAGGTCACTTTCATCATTCACACACTTTGGTCAAACTAAAATAAGTCAAACATTTGATACCTATAAATACCACTATCATTAATCAACTCTTCATTCAATCAAATTTCATTTGCTAAAAATACAACCTTCTAATCCCATTTTTTTCTTTATAATTTGAGGGTTTGTGATTATATAAAATATATCGTTAAAGATGATATATTTACCGATGAAGAGATCGCGAGAAGATGACCTCGACTTGAGCATAACTAGCACGACGAATTACTTAATGCTTCTTTCTAGAGGGCATATGAATGCCAAATCTTATGAAGTTAATGCATTTAGCAGAGTTTTTGAGTGCAAGACGTGTAACCGTCAGTTCACGTCTTTTCAAGCACTCGGGGGCCATAGGGCCAGTCATAAAAAGCCGAGGTTTGCTAGTGATGATGTTGAAGGTCACCATGACGAGATGTTGGCATCTAAGCCCAAAATGCATAAATGCTCGATTTGCGGGCTAGAGTTCGCCACTGGGCAGGCGTTGGGTGGACATATGAGGCGGCATAGGGTGGTTATAGCCACCGAGGACCACTCTCCTCCGTTGGTTGATTTGTCGTCACCGGTGGTGAAGAAAGTGAATAGTAGACGTGTGTTTAGTTTGGATTTGAACTTGACACCGTTAGAGAATGATTTTGTGTTTAGAGTTGATGATGAGAAGGTGACTCCAATCACGGTTGACTTTTTCTTATGATTGGAGTTTGATGCATTATGATTGAGATTTATTTGTTTTTTTCTTTGGGGTTTTAGAGTAGATCGTAACTTTATGATGAGTTAGATTGAGACTTGAGAGTGTTTTGATTGTAACTATTTATATTCATTTAATATATTGTATAATCTCTATTATTTTTTCACTTTTATATCGCATGAATCCTTACATTGGTATGATGGAAGTATATAAAACTACTTAAAAATATTGTAGTTGTAAAAAATTTATCAAATGTTATATGTTTTTATTCCATTATGCAAGTGTTAATCTTTAAGAGGTGATGAAATGACAAGAACATGATTTCCTTTTGGTATAAGTCTTGTGTTAAAAAATTTCCTCCAGGATTTCTAAATGTACTTATTAGTGTAAGTCATAATTTACTTTTGATCTTGTTGGTTAACGTAATATTAATGGATCGTATGAGTTTTTTAATAATAGATTTTCACGGTTTAAAAGATTGTTTTGGATATGATAATTAGGTAATTGATAGCCATCCCATTCAAATTTTATTTATAACGAAACACGATGAAACACCGAATGTTTTAAATTAATAAATAAAGATGTTCAAAAGAAATTGATCTAAATCAAAATTGTAATTTTAAGAGATAAAGTCAAATTAGGTGCTCATGTGTGTGAAGGACCAATAGACGCCGGTCCATTTTAATTTTATATACACATCTTTACACTATATTTCTACAAAATATCGTTACCACAAATTCAAACCTTGAACTCAAGAAATTGATACAATTATATAAATACACATAATGAAAATATCATGGAAAGTGGTTGATAAACATATACTTTTATGTCAATAATTAGTCTTTTAGAAGATCATAAAAGAGTGAATGTTTTATGGCGAAATTATGGGTGATTGACAACAAGGATGAAAACTGTGGCCAACTAAATACAATCTGTTTCTGTTTCCAGTTGGAATACAACGCAAAGATGACACGTTAAACTCAAATTGACGTTAAACAATCTTGCATGTTCACATTTTATCACATAGGAAAATACAAACAAATTTATTTTCTTAATCTTGAAAATTTTAAAATAGAAATATATATGCGTGTGATATGGTTGCTTTTTCTTACCATCTTTCTTGAAGCTTGATAAAAAAAATATGAATAAGTTGCTTTGAATGTTTGATATGTATATAACATAGAAAATTGTAGGTTATGTTATTGTATACATGAGAAAAAAAGTAAAGGGTTGTTTAGTATCATCTGAATCAACATTTCAATGGTTTAGCATTTAATGGTTCAGACTGTTTGTTTCGCGAGCAAATGTCTGAATGATTCAGACAATTGTCTCTGAATAGTTAATCATTATACTAATGTTGAATGGTTAAAAGATCTAATGTTAAATGGTTAAAATCTTTTATTTGAATTTATTAGACATTTGACTTTTAATTGTTAAGCGATATAATAGCTCTTAATGGTTCAGACCTCTTAATGATTTACTAATTAATTATTCAAATCTTTTATTAGTTTAGAACTTAATCATTTAAAAATTACTAAGTAATCTCTAAATGTTAATTGACCGAGTTTCTTCTACTTATGTTTGACCCTATGTAAAATTACAAAGTTCCGCTTGTGTATCTAAAAGTACAGTTCCTCAAATATATGAACGATTAGTTAAAAATATTGAATAGCTTTTATTTGTTACTGCTTGTGGCTTGTAAAAAATTATAATAATAATAATAATATATTGCGATTAATAACTAGATAGCCATAGGATCACCGAGTGTTAAACTTTATTTTTATAATTTGTGACGTCAAGTAAATTAGTAGTATTCTTGGGCATGCCAATTTTCTACCATTTGAAAAAAAAAATACCTCGTTTGTTTGTAAGTAGTACGTATGCACTTTCTAGAAATATAAATTACCACATAATCAAATCTAATCAATTTTAAAAAATTTCATTATATTGTTCGGAAAAAAATCTGTTATTATAAATTATAATTATAATTATGTTTTTTATATAAATTTTGCTTATTAAAAGCATCAATATTAATATATTTTGTATTTTAATTATGTTTTGTTATTATATAAACATTATTTTTTAAATAACATTTAAAAAAAGAATTTAATAACATTGTTATTATATAAAAAAGAAATTTTTCATAATTTATCAAAAAATATTTTTAGTCCTAAAAGTAAATTTAATAATATTATTAGTAATTAATATAATTGTTAAATAGAAGAGAGTAACAAAAAAATTTTGTTGAGGAGGAATGTAATGTTGTCACGTGTTCCCCTTAGTTACCATTCTATTAGAGTACAGCTTTAGTTACATGTGCATTATACGAGTTGAATAAATAAATTATCAAATACAATAAAAATTCATTAATTATAAACAATATTTTTTAGATATGATTGAAATTACATATGAGTAATGAATATAAATAATAAAATAATGATATTAACTTTATAAACTGTTTTTTGTTATATTAATCTCAATTATAATTATTTTACATTCTCTCTCTCTTCTGTCATGTGCTCTCTCTCTCTTCTGTCATGTTCTTATAAATATTTTATATTTTAAAAACAATAATTTTATGATATTTTGTATTTTTTAGAAAACTTTTATATTTTGGAAAGCTTTCTTATTTCATAAAAAGTATTTCTTTATTAATAAAATTAATAAAAAGTTTCTTTCTTAATTTATTAAAAATTATTTTTAGTTTATAAAAAACTAAATAATATTATTAATAATTATAGTAACTATTAAACAAAAGGAAGAAATAAAAAAAATTGATAAGAATATATATTATGTTAACATGATCTCTTTTTATTTTTATCAGAGTATAAAGATAAGATGGCGGAAAAGTTACTTTTCTCATTCCAAATTTCCAATACTGCAACAAAACGCCGTTTAGGCCCATCAAGAAAATAGAATTTTGCTTCACAGCCACAACTCTTTCTGGCCCATTAGGTACCATCAAAAGCCCAAGCCTGACTCTGTTTATTTAGGCCCGAAGGACCCAAAGCCCTTATTGTTCTTATTTCTATTTGAACATATGCTTTGTACAATTTCAAGTCATAACAAATGTTTAAGTTTGAAGGGTTAGGGGCTAATCATAGCTCTTCGAGAATAATTTTATAATCTGTTGTATTTTATCCTGAAAAAATAGTTATTTTTAAAAGGTTTCAAAAACACATTCTGTACAAAAAATATAAAAGCATGTTAAGAAAAGTTATGTATTACGATTTTGAAAACAATTCAAAAGAGAGTTTTCTAAAACGTTACAAAAAAGTTTTAAGAAAAAAGAAGAATGCGACAAAACTAATAAATTATACAATACTATATATACGTCTCACTACTAGAAATTTTTCCCTAAAATTTTTTTGACAAATTTAATAGAAGATTGCGACAAATACTGTTGTAAAAGCTGTCGTTTTTTTGGTAGTGCATACGGTTTTAATTTTGTACAATTTTCACATTGTTTTATTACCGAAACTAAACAAATGATACATAATCATCTCAGGGTGACCTAGGGGGAAGGAGTCGTGGGTTCTTCAAATGAAACTTAGATTCAATGTCCACTAAGTAAACATCTTGGTGTGACCAACTTACGGCGAAGAGCGGTGGCCTAGACTAGGGTCAAGCCTAACATGATGATGATGTTGAGCAGAGATAATAGTTCGAACATCAGTCCTTGGTTATGGGTCAACCCCGAGCCGCATTACGTAGGTTTCTTGAATGGAACACCACATACTAGTTAACGAGTCCCATAACATTCATTTGTTTTTATATATAAAAGATACGTTGTACAAAATGATCAAATCCAAGGGCTAAATAGTAAATATCAGGAAACTATAGAACCTACTAAATAAATAGGGCACGTGCCGAATCACATAACATGATATAATGTGATATGATTTTGTGGTGCAACAGCATTGTCATGCGTATTGACTATTGAGAGAAGCTATAGTCTTTTTGACTATCTTAAATTTTTCATTTTAATTTGTTCAGGAACCAATGAACCATTTTAGTACTTACAATTGTCGATTTGTTTATGGTATGATTATATTTGTTTAGTAAAAAATATTTTTTAACTTTTTAAACACGATTAAACCTATAGGAACAATATATATATAGTTAAACAAGCATTTTGCATGTTTGATACGTGAGTTACGCGCGTCATCTATAACCTGTTAAATACGATAAGACATGTTTTGTCGGCCCTAACTATTTTATATACTAGATGCAAACAATTTTAAGTCCCAAAACTTTAAATTATTATAAAATGGTTCAATTGTTCACCTCTTTATTTATTCAGCAGCATAAATGAATACAGAAGACCGCTACTTTTAGTAGTTTATTTCGTCACTTGTTTAGTGATTCACCATCTTCAACTGTTTTTATTGGGTTATAATAAAATAGCCCAATAAACAGGTGAACCATTGAAAATTTTCATTTTCTTCATTAGCTTACAACTTCATATCTACCATGTAGATCTATTTGACATAAGCTAAGGAGACAAGCATGCAAGCAAGTGGTGTGTGCATCATTTCCTAACAAAACATTTTCCATTCAAAAAGTTAAAAAGTTCAAAGCTCAAAGTATATGCTTGAGAAGATCCTCTTCTTACCCACCCTCACCTCACTTCAAAAGCCACTAACAAACCTAACTACATTATAAGCTTTTCACCGTCTATACATTTCATTCTCTCTCTCTTCTTTCTCTCTCTAAAATGGGTGCGCTAGCGGCGGAAGGTGGCGGCGATGGTGACGAAGAGAGTGATGATGAGATCAAGTGTTGAGGATATAAGTAATTGATGGTTTGTATACACCATTAGGGCAACTAAGACCTTTGGCAAAGTGTGTTATTACTTTTATAAATAAAGGGATTATCATGTTATGTATATGATGATCTTTGTAGAGGAAATGTGGTAAGTTTTATTGCTCTCTTGCTTATATATATGTTTTATTCTCTTTCACTAGTTTCCATGAAACTAGGGTTGGGAATATGCTTGTATTGTTTTGTTTAATAAAGCTTTTGTTTGCTAGTTATTATTATGTACTCTCTTATTGTTACAACCTTTCTTGGTTATGAAATTAATTAACACGCGCCTTTCAACGACAGTCAGATCTGTCGAAAATCTGTTACAGGAGATCGTTTGGTAGTATATTGGTAAAATGTGTTGGGGAAAATGGGCATGGATAATAAATTTACTGATGGATTACCGATGAAATTTCTTGATAAAAAACTAGTGTATGACCTCACACAATGAGCCAACTATCTCAAACAATGTACATAGTACAATGAACTTCTTTATATAGTACAAAGTATAGAAATGAAGTACAACAAGCTTAATAGAAAAATATTACTACAAATGTAAAGAAGATATACTCTAATACTTGATAATGTTAAAACCGACATACATTTTATCTCGTACACCATATGTTTCTAAATGCTCATATATTCTGAACACATATGAAACCATGCAAACCTCATTTTGATCCGTAATTTGTTCCGATTCCACCCATGAATGTGAAAACTGGAGAGATGATATGGTTACTTATAAACTACTTTTCTGACGGATTACAGACAGTTATAACACACACAACTTTGAACAACTGAAAAGCTTGATATGAAATCTTTTCGAGCATCTTATTTTCACAATTGCCAACGAACCATCAATCGTGAAGTTCCATGACCGACACTAGCAAATTTCCCTCGGAATACTTTTTTATTACTTTGTGTTGTGGTTTTGACTGTCTAGCGGTGAGATATCAGAATGATTAACATTTAACTTTAAATAACTTATAAGAAGCCATTAATTGTATATGTGTTCTTAAGAAAACATATACATATAAGAAACCAATTAAGAAACTTCTCCATGAAGGCATGAACATTCGTGAAGTCATGCAAATAATATTAATATCTTGTTTGCAAATTGCAAAAACACCTTCTTAAATCTTACCCCACCATTGCATGGGCAAAGAGCCGTGTTGTGGTGTGTCTTTTCTTTTATTTTCTTACACACGTCACCATCCATATTCCATAATAGCCAGAATTCATACATATCATATGTTATGATCTAAGCCCCAAGGTACCTTTAAACGTTATTTTTAACGGTTTTTATATAAATTTATTCAAAATGTGGGCGTGTTGATTTATCTAAAGCAGTTTTAATCAGATTAAGAAAACCAAAAAAAAACAGATTCTTTGTTATTCGAGTGTAATATTCGAGTGTAATATGCATTGTACTGCATCCGGTTTCTTATCACTTATGCAAAAGAGAAATGGACCCTTATTCGTTCTTAATGTTTGTTGTCGGCGGGTAGACATTAAAGAAATCAAGCTCGTTAACTGGTTTACATATGCACAATCGGGCCAATGGGCAATGCATATAATTGCAAAAATATTAAATTTTAGTTCTAACGATGGGCAGTATTAATTTTGACAGAGAAATTTTTAGGTAAATGTTTAGGTGTTATAGATATTATAAATTTTGGTAACAGGTTAAGGGTTTTTTTTTTAAAAAATACAGGGCCCAACCGGGTTCGAACCGGTGACCTCTTGATCTGCAGTCAAATGCTCTACCACTGAGCTATGGACCCCCATTTGATACGTAATGATGGATAACGAAATTTATCTTAACTGGTTGGTGTCTTGTTCACGTTGCACCTATGCACAAGTTTATTTTGGAAAATAATCTCATCATTGCTTCTTGAAGGTATAAGTTCACTTATCTTGCAAACAAGTAAACATTAATCTCCACTACATTTATTGCACTAACCGACTTGTATACATACATCATCCAACATAGAGTTTTTGGTAGATGCCAGAGGTTTGTTAAAAACATTTCTAACCTTGTTTTATGATTTTAAAAGGCTAGATATTACCTAAGTTATGCTACTCCATCTAGATACATCATAACTAATTTACAACAACCGTTCGAATCTTTAATATTTAAAAGAGCTTCATCATAATAACTTTAAATGTCTATTATCAGACCAAACCCCCCGGTCCCCACCCCTGGAATCTATATAATCTTAGTTAAAATTAGAAAAATAATTTTACAAGTACATGAATCTAATAAAATTATAATACTTGCAAGTGTTTCTAATTGTAATAATTAGATATTATTAATTTTACTGATTTCCTACTCATAAGTTAGTTTTCTTCACTTCTCTTCGTAAAACCCTTGGATACTAAAAGTAAACGCCCGATCATCTTTTTCTAATCTTGACATATCAATGAACTTTCAAACAAACCTTAATAAATAAAACCCATCCAAATTGCCGAAACTTGTTTTAGCTCGTCCGATAAACCCAACCAACCCAGCCTATTGGTTTGGTTTATTTAAAAAACATAGTTACCGGTTCAGCCTGGAAATCCCATCAAAACTGAACCACGAATATCGGATTCTACCTACGACTCCTACAATTGTCCCTGATTATTGAGTGGTAAGTTTTGGTTGAAAGTAATATAGCAGTCGAGTTTTGGATCTGTAAAAGACTAAAGTTTTGCTTTGTAGTCATGTATACACAAGAAGAGAGATTGTTTCGAAGCAACGCATACAAGAAAGTATAGTCAGGTTTTTAGCACATATAGTCTGTTTAAACTAAAACCATTCTTTTATCATTTCTTATATATAAAAATTATTGGTGTGTTAAACAGAGATTATCAGTTTACCTAAATGCAATAAAAAACATATCTAGCTCAACTCTAACTCCCGCTTTACGCAAAGGCCGGGAGGGGCCGGATCGCTTTGCATTTGATTTACGCAAACTTAACTTGCACTTTTATGGTTGGGACTTTCCCACAGCTTCATAAACCCAATTAATATTATTGCAAGGCTGATCTAAATTATGATTAACGAGTTATAATTTTGTATAAACTGAAAATAAGCAATTGAAACTAGCTCAGAATTAAGGATTGTATGTACATTTGACGGATGAAATGTGGCAACTATGTTACAAAAATGTGAGGGGGAAATGAGCCCAAAAACAAAATAAACAGAAAATGAAGATGAAAAGCAAAAAAAGGCGTACATTTTACACATCTAAATTTGCATAAATAACTAGATATGTACCATGCCATTACCACACACAGAAAATTGAGTGTTTGCTTGTACAGTTTACGAGTTCGCGGCTCCAATGTCTATATACTGTGATTGCAGCATCCAGAAATCAATCTTTCAACGGCTGGCCCGATGGTTATTCTTGAATTAATGATCGTTGAACAAGTCAAACCTCCAAATACCATAACAAAAAGCCAATTCTCGAATCTCATCTTGTACAGGAATACGCACAAATCCTTGCTGAACAGGGCATGATTTCAACTGTTTGCAAAGGAAAGAGTATTTCTGTTAGTATTTAAAGGATGATCCATGTGTTAGCAAGATTCTTTGATGAATATAAAGATATGTAAAGGGTGATCCATGTGTGAGGGTCTATAACTATACATAATATGTTAGTAGTTAGTAAATGAAGGAAATGGAAAAATAGGTAATCATGCAGAGCTAAAACCCAAACGTACATAAAACATTATAGTAAACAAAAAAAGTATCAAAACAGACTCCTGTGACAGTGGATTTAAACTACACTTGATATTATGAAACACATATAAGAAGCAATTTTAACACATTTACTTATGAACGGGTCAACTTAGGATGTGTTTATCTCAACATGATCTAACAGCCCAAATAATAAATTGAGCAAAAAGGGGAACGGGTCAAATACGTTGGAAGTTGCCCATTGTCTAATATCCATCTCTAATGACCATGGCCTACCAAAAAGTGCTCAAGTCCATGGGTTTCGATTAGAATTTTAACAACACTTTGCAGGTCAACCAACTTGACCCAGCCCATCAAAAAATGGCACGTTTTGCAACCCACCCATCTCACCACAGCTACTTGCAACTTTTAAATATATTAAGAAATAATTTGTTTTCTAACTTACCAGGTAATCCTGAGCATATAACATTAGAGAATCCTAGGAGGCACAAATAAGCTAGGCGGAAGCAACAATATGTTTTTCCAATAAAAATAATAATTGTTCTCAAAGAATTTATTTAATTGAAATAAACTATACCAACAATACCTAGCCCAAGTGGTTAAAAGAAGTTTCTTAAAACAATTAAAAACAAGAATATATTAGGTTTAAGTATTGTTCAGAGCAAAAATCTTTAAGTTGAGTAGGAGTGTACATGAAATTCAATTGATAAAGGAATAACAAAGATATAAGTGTACCTGAAGAGAGTGCCTTATTTAATACTTGAAATGAATGTGTACAAGTTGAAATATGTATTCTGGAACTGGATGCCTTGCATTCTGCTTATTTATTTCCACAACACCACTTTCAAATTTCACCCCAAGAAAGCAACAAGAGTAAGGATTGAAGTAACTCAAAATGGCATGTAGTCCATGTGTTCCTAGCTAAACAATATTCCCGAGTATATTGACCGAATTAATTAGGATCTTTGAGTTAATGGTATCACCGGTTCACTCAGATTGTGTCACTAAAAAAAATCTTGGAAGGGCAAAAAATTAGTGCAAGTTAATTCCATGATCCTTCACTCGATAATTGAAGTAGGCCACGCATTTGAAGGTAAGGATTCTCTAATAATTTCTCATTGTTACTCTGCACATCACAAAACAAAGTGTATTTATGTTATTCTCATGTGAGCATATAAGTAAATAGATATAATTGTTGGCTCACATTATCTCCTCTAGGACCTTAATTACTAATTGAATCATCTGAAAATACACTTGAATTTTTATATCATTTTTTTGTAATTTTTGAACTTCTTGGAGTAAACTACAATATAGGAGCACAACCTGCTGAGCTCTTGAAACAAGAGATGAAAGTCTACGCTGGTAATTATCTGCTTCTTCAGTCATCATCCTCTGCAAAAATTACATTTTGTATCAACTAGATTGCTACCTGGTTCATTTACTCTATATATTGGTCAAGACAAAATAAAATTAACCTTCAAAAGAAATGTTGATGAGAAATAGGCCACCCTGGAGTCAGTATCATCCAGTAGTTCCCTGCCAAATACCATAATACCAATTACTCTGGGCTATAATTTGCAGAAAGAAGTGTAAACTTGATGAGGGCATAAAGCAGTGAGGGAGGTGGTTTTCACCCCATACATTAAAAATGTGTTGATTTGGTTATAGTTCCTCTAACAGGTCAAATGGGTGGAATAAAGAAACGGCTTAAAAGAAAAAGGATCAAATGGGTAGAAAGTTGCCCAAAGTGTAGCTTAATGCACTAAGAGTTCTAATTTATAAATCATTTTATGTAAAATAAAACAACAAATAGATTATTAATTGAAAAAAGATAACTACAAATTACTTGTGTTCACTTGTTAGCCAATCCACCTATTTTGCCACCCCTAACTCTCTAAGATTATAGCTTATTAGCTTTCGATTTACCTGAAGAAATCTTCTCCGCCGACTTCTTTGAAAGCAGCAGGATCAGCAGTGCATTTACCAATTAGCAACAGAAGAAGGGTGGATCTAATATCCGATGTGGCGCCAGGTAGGTTCCCTCCACCTTTACTGCCAACAGAAACACCAAGTGCAATGTTGTCTGTGGCTGCAGCTGCTAGTTGAATCAACGGCCAGTAAAACAAAATTGCAGGCACACGTGCAACCAACTGCATAGGAACAATAGCTTGCCCTTGAAGAAGTAGAGCTGCCATTGATGCTGTCTCACTGGTAGGACTGTTTGTGTTAATCCCAAATCCACCCTTAGTACTTTCCACTTGTTCCCAGCTTAAGTTCTCTCTTACAGGGAGATCTTCCATTACACTTGTCTTTTTATTCCAAACTGAGTAATTAAAACTCTTGGAATTACGTAATGTGTCTGTTGATGAGGTTTTGTTTCCAGGAACAACTTTTAGGCATAATTGGGAAAATAGAATGTCACACATCTGTTTAGAACACAAGAAGAAATAAACAGTCAAAATAAATGAGGAAAGTGATGACACAGTAAGATACAACTAGAGAGTAAATTTTGACCCATGTGCCTAAATCTGGATAGTTTTGGCTTGTGTTTCATCTTCAACATGTCAAATGGATCAGACTTAGCTAAAATGGAACAACCGTATGGGTTACACAAGCAAAAAATCAGTGTTTTCAAATTCCAAAGTTTAATATTTCATAAATAGCATTATTAAACAAAATGAGATTATTAATTTGATGATAAATCTTTTACAATCATATTTACTACAATAATATTTACGGATTTCAAAAATAAATCAATCAAAAAAGTGTCGGTAGGTCATATGAATCCAACCGACCATTTGCACCAGTTTCAAAAAGAAATGCATCACAAGATTAAACCATCAAATGAAAAGAAAAAAAGAAACACATTATTTGATACAATCATCACAAGAAAAAAAATTGCATCATCACCAAAAAACTACCTTCAAGATATTCATGCGATCTGTCACATTTATCTGAGCCACCAAGGATAAAGCACTACTCATAATGTCTATTACAGCATTTGCCTTATCAAGACGGGTCTTCCCATGAGTTTCATTGCTAACCGAGTGCTGTAATTCATTTTCATCTAATAAAAACTTACAGCGCATGAGAAGTCTCTCAAGAACAAAAAGAAAACCCCATCTTATGAGATTGTTTTTAGATTTCAGAAGCCCACACATAAGCCAAATGGGAAGTGGAATATCTAATTCAGGAGAATAATCTTTAACAGAAGCTTGTGTAATTCTCTGCTGTAAATTCTTTATGTTTGACCATATGGAATTCCCATCATCATTTATTTCTGCTATAAGCAAGTCACCCAACCACACATACCCGTTTTCACGAATGGCAGCTCGTTCTGAATGAAGAAGAGAATGCAAAGTGGCCCAAGCAAGTTTCACCTTTAAACCATAACTGTTTCTCAAAACCCCATCTTCAAAGCTCTCTAAATACTTGTAGGATTTTGTTAGTTCTGTCATATGACTGAACTCTTTGTCCAAATGAGTCAGTGATCTTAAGAGTGCATCAAATTTCTCCATGATCTTCTCCAAGAGCTGCAAAGAAGAACATAAACATGCACAATGAATGAAAACAAAAAAGACAAACCCTTGAATAAGACAGTAAGTATATTTAAACAAGATAACAGAAGGACGAAACTTTTATCCATTTACCTATGTATGGGTTGATTCACGTTTTTTTAACAAAAGGGTTAAATGTGTTGAGTCGCCCAAAGTGTATTTTTAATGCATAAAACTACATGAACGTTTTGTTATTAAAAACAATTATTGTTGGAATTAAAAAAGAAAAAATCAGTCTTCCAAAAGATTTTGACAAAAGGTGTTTCAGGTTGACCCGAACCCATCTTTGACATGTTAAGGAACTCGTACATTGTGCCACCTCTAATGAGAATTAATGAATTACAGCAGAAAGCTTTGTGACTACCATATTGAGTCTATCACTGTTGGAATATCGGGGTAGTGCAGCCGAGATTGACCTTTTTAAAATATCCCCAATGCCTTCTATGCCAAGTTTGACAGAAATATGTAAAGCTTCAGGTGCATCAGCAAGGGTGAGCAAAGAAGCTATTGGTTGAATCTCATCATTGCTATATTCAGAAATTCCACTAACTGTGCAACTTTCATTTATTTCATGCACAACATAGTCGAAAAGTACCAGATATAGATTTCTCCTTCCTTCTCTAGAGTTTGAGATAACTAGCTGTATATTGAAAAGAAAAACCATCAGCTCTAAATTTTTTTTATAAAAACTCAGTATTTTGGCCACACCAAAACACCACACAAGATTAAACAACACTATAATAATTTCATATTTATTAGCACTATATACCTCAACAAACACAAACTCAATTCCACCAATCACATCAACCTGATCCACAAGGAAGGTTGGGGTGGATGTGGTAGAGCCTTCAGGGACTTCATAAAACATGTTTGTTAACATGTTAATCAACTTGCAATGAACCAACTCTGCCCATGAGTTTCTCCTACTAATTTGTATAAGCACTTTAATAACCTGCAAATAGTGGAAACTATCACAAACTACCATTTATAAAGTCAAACAATATAATACCTGTGATTTTACTGAGTGCAAAAAAATAAGCTTAAAAATTTAAATATATAATTGCTCCTGAGACCGGCCTTTATAACTCTTTTCAACCTTGTACTATTATAGTAAAGACGTAAAGTATATGATTTTATTCAAATATGAAGTAATGCAGAAAGGTTAAGGATTGGGGCAAATAACTCACTCTTATGTCAAGACCTTTTAACCTGCTTCTCCGAATTTTGCCTCTATCACAAACAAAGTACAGTAAACAGCTGAGGGCAGAAGCCCACACAGATTCTTCCTTTTCCTCTAGCTGCAAGTTAAACATTGTCTTGAATAAATACTAGTATGAATAAAATACTAAAAGAACATAAAACAGTAAATATTTAAAACGTTACCTGCACAAGAAGAAGGAGGACTTCATACAAAATGCACAGTATCCATGACTCAAAGTTATTTATTGCTGACAAACTTTGGGCTTTCAGGTAATCTGGCTTTCTCGTGCCCTGGATTGACAGTTGTTCTTGAGTGTATTCTTCTTCCATTGTTGAAGCATCATCAGCTAAAAGTGGCTCCAATAAATGGCCATGAACCCCAAGGTTAAGTATTACATCAAACACACGTACTTTTGAAGTCAACTGTGAAGAACTAAGCATTTCCTGAAAATTAATAAAGTAATTAGGTGCGTAACAATAAAGATACCAAAATGAACATGTGAAGGTAGTAGAACCTCGAGCATAGATAGCATAAGGGGAGCAGCTATCCCAGAGTCCACCACATACCTACACAATAAAATTAGATACTTTGCATTACACTAGCAAACTTCATAATCAACAATCGCATAAACTACTCATGGACTGAAAACACACATCCAACTATCTTTATATCATGACATAACTGCTAATTCAATGGACCAGTAAATATTTAAATAGGGGACATACATATCAATTACAAGTTTGATTAGAACGCTCACAGCCACATCCATTGATGGCTTCCCACTGCTGCTACTTAGTTTAGATGATATTGTCATCATATTAGCAATAGGGGGTTTTTCTGAGCATACTGCAGCTAGAACTTCTCCCACCTCAACAGAATTTAATTTCAAGGGTTGTTGTTCGCTGGAAAAACATATACACAGAGTGAGCAAAATTATTAAACAGTATTCAGCAAAAATGCTATATTAGCATATAGAAACATAAACACTAACACATTAGAAACTGCTGATGAGTTTCCTTTTTGATCATCCAGTGTTAGGAGTTAGTTTTTTTATGAACAGCAAGAAGAACATATATTACGATAAAAGCATGAATAGGACTAGAAAGGAGCTACACCCTAAACATACACCCTGTTACATCATACACCCAAACATACAAAATAAATTAAAATGGCACCGATATGACCAACATTTGGTGATGGTTACCTCATGGAGCATTTTAACGTATACCAAAAGAACGCCACATTAAACAGAAAGAACCTAAAAATCTAACAAGACCGGTATATGCTAAAGCACTTAATCGCTGTCACTAGAGGTGGAAAATGGGTGTTGCGTACTGTGTTTGGGTCAAAATGGGTGATTACCGGTACAAGTTGGATCAGGTTGACCTGAAACAATTTGGTCAAAAATTTTATTTTATCTTCTTTTGCAAATCATTAGTACGTCAAATAATGTTGCAAAAGTTATATGTTCTTATGATAATTTAACTTTCTGAGTTATAAGGTGATTTAAAAGGCCTTTTTGCACTAAAGCAAAAAAATACACTTTGGCCCATTTTTCACCCATCTCCTTTTAGCTGACTTTTGATTTTACCAGTGACATGTTAATCATAAGTAAATGGGTCAACTGGCCACCTCTAATGTCACAATCAAGGATACTGGAGAATGAATTTACAAAAAGTAGATCGTTTTAACAGCAAATTCTTACACCTAAGTCCACCTATATTGCACTTGCAAGGATTTGAACACACACCATTTTAGTGGAGGACAAAACCATATCAGTAGACCACTAGATCATGGATCAGAAAGTAAATCTACGATGCAGTTATACCTGTAATGTCGATATTGAAAAAGTGGTCGAGAACGAGGACGGAAGGTCGTCATGGGAGAATCTTCCCTGAAAAATAAGTATAAATATTAAGCTAAATGAAAAAAAAACATCAATGATGTAAAGGATTATAGAACAATAAAAATCAAAATTAAACATACAAGCATACCAAATCTGATGTGGGTCTGTCTTGGAACGTTTGGAAGCAGTTATTGCTCTCAAGTGAGCACGAGCGGAGGCAGAATTGGTCACAGTAGTGAGTAGCGAAGGCTGTAACAGTTGATCAAGGTAAGGCATGTCAATGCTACCAAAATTTCTCCAAAATTCACCTTTTGTTTTAGCTTCCATGTCCCCTACAAGAAGGGCAGCAGCACCTACTTCAAGGAAATTGTGCTTGCTCATATCTTTATGACTCAAAGGACGATCGCTGCACAGTTGAGTTTCCAAGGATTACAAATTTACAAGAAACCATAATAGGTGGAAGACTGCTTAAAGTTATCAGATGTGCCTATTTCAACCCATTTACCTGAAAATGGATCGACTTGGACTATTCTATGAGTCATGGATCAACCAGTCGAATCAAAATTTTATTGTAAAAGAATGTGAATCGAACAAGCTGAAAGCCACCCAAAAAAGTTACCCATATCCATGACCCATCCATTTTGCCATCTGTAAAAACCTAAAAGTGAAAAAGGAATTGTGTGTAATAGCAGAAATATGGGAATACCTATCGGAGGAAAGTATAGATGATTGTGGGTCCCCATGCCATCGCCATTTGAATACATCACTGGCGATGAACTCATCACCTTCACCTCCATTAACATCTTCAGCAATTGGCGAATCTAAGACAGATACAGTAGAACCTTCTTTAATCTCAGAAGCTTCCTTACCAATTCCAGGGCTAATTTGAGAATTAAAAGATTTGCTCATTAGTGATGATAATGATGGAAGTGATTGTCTTGAAGCAGAAGTAGCTCCAGCAAAAGCTGCGGGTTGGAATGATCTCCTTGGAACATGTTGAGCCACTAAAGAACGAATATAATTTAAGGATTTCACTAATCCTACTGAAGCAAAACTTGCAACAGGCAAAGGTGATCCATTTAAAGTAGTTGATGAACCACTGGTTTGTGGGGTCAAAGATCGGGATGTTAGTCTTCTGCTTGGGCTAACATCACACTCCCTTATTATATTTAAACAAAACCGATCAATTTCTAGCAGGGTCTCCTCACTTGGTTTATATCTACAAAAAGAATAGGAGATATGAGATATCATATCAGTTTATTTCAAGATGCTCGGTATATACAACTGAACTAGCATTATATATAAGAATAGTC
Source organism: Flaveria bidentis (assembly GCA_018326385.1). Classification (NCBI taxonomy): domain Eukaryota; kingdom Viridiplantae; phylum Streptophyta; class Magnoliopsida; order Asterales; family Asteraceae; genus Flaveria; species Flaveria bidentis. The sequence continues at coordinate 71,767 of BJCM01088865.1, forward strand.
CATGTGGATGCATTTCCAGCCCAAAACATGAATGTTTTAAAAAATTATTTTATTTTATTTTTTTCATTAAACATAACAGATATAAGCTACCAAACAAAATACTTACCGCAGGAGATAGCGTTTCAAAAGTGCCACACACCTTCCAACCACCGCAGGGCTGTCAAATATATAAAATTGTGTCAGAAGACAAAATGACTATAAAGTTCCTCTTGGCATGCTTTTGACAAATGAACAACATTTATTGCATACATGGCATCTTAGTGAACAGTGATTATTACTATTAAAACTAGTTCTTCTTTCTTATTATTTGCAGTATGATGAAGCTAACAGTGATAACTTTTTTGGCGGAATGCCAGCGTATAAGACGAATCAAGCAAAAAGCCCCTACTCACATCAACAAGAAAAGAATATATGGTTATAGAACTATTTAGCAATCTTAGAAAATAAGAACATATTACATTGTAGCAATAAGTAATAACTATCATAATGATCAAGACTCGCATGCTCCCTATCTTGCTCAAAATATATAAGGTCAAGTCCTCGGTAAGTGATAAGCTATTCTACCATGTACGTTATCATGGTATTAGAGCCGAGACTTTAAAAGCCAGATAGTTTATAGCAATTCATGCCACATTAAAGCCGCCACTATGAAAATAACAATATAAAATTACATATATGTTCCAAGGAACAAGATTATTGGAAATAAAGGGAATGTATATGATAATTAACAAATATATGCTGAAAACCTTCGCTCTCTCTCCGCAAGTGTGTGCTCTATTATCACACCATAGGCCAGGTCAGTAGTTGCATGTGAAGCTAAATAGTCCTGCCAAGAAGAAAGCAAATCTGATCACTTGTCAGAATAGGTGTTCATAATCTTAATAGATAAATTACATTTTCTTCGTAACAGCTAATGTTATAGTTATGACCCTGGTAGGTGCTTCTTATCATTTCTTACAAATAGAAGTAATGCAATGAATAGTTTCCAACAACATGCAACTAAAGGCGGTGAAACTTCAGACACCCAACTGAATCAAGAGAACTTGAATCATCACTTCATTTAAGTTAGTAGTGAATTTAACTACCAAATAGGAGATAATAAGATATTAGTGCACCCTTTAGTTAAACCTAAATCAAGAGTCAAGACAACTAGAATTTACACTTCTACAGTCTTATAGGCTCAGGGTTCTATTCTAGATAAAAGAAAGTAAATGAAGTCTTATAATTGATTAGATTTATACTTCAAATCCTACACCATCGTACTGTACCACCCTGCATTCCTCCATACTACAGTTGGCTACAAATATATATCAACCGTCTTTAAGGATCTCAATTAAAGTTCAAGTAACAATGTGCACTCTAATATATCAATGCAGCCAGAAAAGGCCTGGCCACTGAAAGTGAACTAGGCAGTGAAAGCGGTAAAAATATCTCTAAGTGTATGCTGGGGTCTGAACATGTCTTCATGAAAGAGCCTATAGAGATTCAAAACTAAAGGTAACATCTTTCTTTTTCAATTTCCTCCAAGATACTAGTTTTGTGCATTGGTGGGAAAAATACCATTAAAGGAAAAGTGAATCAGCAGGGATGTCATCCCTGACATTACGACTTACCGACCACTTAAAACACTGTCTCCATAAGTTCATCTCAAAATCATCAAGTAATTGAGGTAAGTGCATCTAATACTGATACTCTGTCTCACTGGACTCAACATTGCATAACCTAAAAGACTAGTTAGACACATTCAGAACTAAACCTGCAAGTAATTTTCTCCTGACCTAAACCCATAACAATTTCCCCAATTAAGCAAAAGCATCCCAAATTAACAACTAACATTCACTCTACCTACTCAAACAACAAAATTCCCAACTCCCAAACCACAAAAACCTAACACATACACACAACTGAACTCCCACTTCCATTTCACGCACAACAACGCACAAACAAATGCACAAACCTCCTACAATCCAAATCAACACCAAATCAACCCCAAATCACACGCAGCCACAATCTAACCCTAGATTCAACCACTACAAAACCAACTGGATCTGATAATCCGAACAACCAAATCGAAAATCAACGTCCGTCCGTACCCGAAGAGTCCTCGAAGCTTCTGATACAACCGCTGACGAGTTTCCATGAACGGATAACAGAGACGACGATAGACAATCGGCGATTGCACGGCGGAGCGGCTCCGGCGGTTTCTTGGAGGAAGAGGATCTGATGGCCCTTGAGACGCCACCAACGCCGCCCAACTGCAGCCTAGAGCTGGTGGCGGGGCTCCGAGGGCCACTGTTGAAGCTCGTAGACATCGTGTGTGTAGATATAGCGTCAGGGTGTGTGTGTGTGTATGTATCTATGTGAGTGAAGAAACAGTTGTTCTCATCACTTGCATTTTCACCAATCGAAAACTCTTTCTTCTTCTTATTTTTTTGTCTATGCTACAGAGGAGGCGTGATTTATGATTAAGAGAGAGAGTGTAATTTGCGTTGTTGCCACGTGGATATTATTTAACTATAATACTAGTAAAAATTTATAATTTTGTGGATTTAGATTTTAGATTACAATTTGCAGGTGGTATGTGATTAATGGTTTTGATGCAGAAAGCGACTGAAATGGATGAAAACATACGCAAATTAAAATAATATTCCGACTCTATACATTGTTTATTATATTCGCTTTTAGATATTCCGGTTCTAGCGATTCTTGTAAACCGGCGTTAGTAATCGAACATGAGGTAGAAAATAAGGTTGAGAGACCAAGACATGTAAGCATTTACTAGATCTTGTCCAAAAAGTGAAAATAGGATGGAACTTAGATCTGAAATAAATTAAGATCTACTATATTGAGCTTGTTGCATAAAGAGTTATTTTAATAGGTATTGCTAGTTTGATGGTGAATCTCACTCAGACTTGTTGAACAAGAGGTCGCGTTAAGTTTGTTGTAAGGGATGAGAAGTTTGCAAAGTAAAATGAAGGTGTTGTTTATAATAGTTTGGTTGGTTTAAAGACTTGTAATGATTCGTCTGGCTCAATTCAATGGTGGGTTCTCAACTATTTGAGTGTTCTACTTCAGTTGGTCACGTGATATGTACTAATTATTATAGTTAATCGCACCGTTGAGGATTACAGTTGCTAGAATGTGATGGTTCGAGTGGTTGTAATCTTTTGATTGATGGTTACAACTAACAAATGAACCATTGTGATTCTTCGTAAGGGTGCATATTCGAATAGGTTTGTGATCATCGGAAAGGTCATGGAGGCGTCTATTTATGACAGAGAGTTAGAAAGGTCCTTATTTACAACAAAAAACATTGTCTTCTACCACATAACTAGATAAATTTTCTTTGCTTTAAATCGTTGAAACCCCAACAAGTTCAATAGCATTATCACCACCTCGTACATTGTCAATAGTTGTAACATCATATGTATAGGTTATAGTTTAAAGTTCATGTAGTTCATATTTAAGAAATGTTTGGTGAGTATATAAATAATTGACAAGGGGTTAACGATTTCAAATGAATGTTAAGAGACCAAGTTTGCCATTTGGTCAAACTAACTTAGGGGGTGTTTGATGCCGGCTAACTCGATCAGTCGGTCAGTGTGTTTGATATGACTATGGGGTTGTTCTGACCCATATCCTAATTTTAACCATTCTGACTCGGCTGACCCGCCTCCTCCGCCAAACCCCCACCGCGCGACCCCCTTGTCGAGGTCTTCCATGTCACACCCCAGCCTTGACGGCGAAAACGTCGAGGTGTGAGGGTTAAGATCGTTCACAGCCACATAACGCTATTAATAACCCAAATATATATTAATCATAAGTTCTAATTGTACCATTACAAACATAAGTCTCAAAGAAAGTAAATAACATAACATAAGATGTAACAAGCCAAATTATTTCATTTATTTAACTAGGTCGATTCCTAGATGTGAACAAGCTTCAAAAGTGGCGATCAAACTTGAGTATTTCCTGAAACATGTTAAAAATAAAAGATCAACATAATGTTGGTGAGATTTCTATAGTTTT
>BJCM01088874.1:0-17120 GCA_018326385.1 Flaveria bidentis
ACTGAACCATAAGTATGGTCCAGTCGCACGATTGAACCATACGCATGGTTCAGTCGTACGATTGAACCATACACATGGTCCAATCGCATGAATGGGCCCATTCGCATCTAATATGGGCCGATGCCTATATATACAAGTTTCAATGTGTAGAGAAAGAGGGGATTTCAGAGAGGAAGTCTGCCCGGGGCCTAGGGCTGCCGGATGAGAGGGGAGATCATGCTCGATCTTCCCCTTGCTAAGAGTCTTGATTCTTATGTTGTAACGAGCTTGTAATCGTTAGGTTTTATCAATGAAACCATTCAATTATAGTTCGTATTATTGTTTGACTTTTGGTTTGTGCTGCTGTTTATCCTTCCGTCAAGAACATGCTCGGATGTTTATCGATCAACCGACTTCACATGTACAGGTTAAAAAGGAATTTAACTCATTTGTGGGTTATAAAAATGTCAGCCTTACTAATTATACAAACCGTTTTCTGACTGTCTCAATCATGTTAAATAAGTATGATGAAAAACTCTCAAACAGTGAACAAGTGAACAGGTTGTTGGATTCACTTCCACCATAGTGGAGTCTACAAGTGAGGATGTTAAAACAAGAGAGAGGGTTTACTGACTACAAGCTTATGGACATCATCAAAAACCTTATATCATTTGAGTTTGACATAAAGAGAATGGAGTTTAATCAGTCCATGATGCCATCATCTAATTTTTCACAGAATGCTGCACTGCTTACTTCCGCTGCAAGCTCTCCTATGCAAGCATCAAGATAAGGAGGAATCACTACAAATGTCTCTTGTGATCAACTTGGTGGTGGTATTAATTCTGTTAGAGATCAAGGTAACTCAAATGTTGCTTCTAGAACATCAATTCTATCTGAAACGATGGCTCTATTTGGTATGTTTGTGCAAAGTTATGAAGCACTGGTGGCTAGTGATATGAAGGGGACATGGATGACTGTTGGTCTAAAATGATCCAATGACAGTACACTTGAATGATAGAATCGTTCAATATCAATAACAAACATAAACAATAAGAAATTGATGATGAAGAAGAATCCAAAAGTATTCAAAATAAGACAATCAAACTCTAATACTCACAATAGAACAAAGCTCAATAATATTTCAGATTGATTCCAACTTACAAAAGGCACTTGCAACAATATTTAGCATAATTAGGGTTTTTGCAAGCATCCCTACAATGAAAGAAATCAAATTTATATATAGTGTTGATAGTTTCATTAACAGTTTCGCTATTAGTGAAACTATCCTGCCAAACCACAGTTTTGCTTGGCTGAGAAACACAGTTTTGTCGGGTGAAACTGACAGCTGACTATGAGCGAAACTATAGTTTCGCTCATAGTTTTGCTGGGCAACAAAACATAACTAATTAACACACTTACAAAAGTAAACTAACATTTAACCTATTACAATCAAACATAAAGAAAATGTAATCTAAGGTGAGTCCAACCTATTATTGATCTTTAGTACTCCCTCTTGGTTGGATCTCACCATCTTGATCAATCTTCATTTGTCTCCTTAGCTCCAGCTTCAATCTCCTCAGATTTTCCTTCTTCATTAGCTCCTGCGACATCATCCTCGGAAGCTTTAGCCAATGATTCTCCTTAGTTAGCTCCTATTGTTATAGCTTCCTCGGCAGGTGCACTTGCCTGCTCAAATTACTCGTTAAGTCCCGCATGTCCATCCTAATCTCATTCTCCTCATGAATCTTCTGGGCCAGTTCCCTCACTTCAGCCCTAACACCTCGCACTTTGTTGGTAACCATCATAAACAAGCTTGCCTCTTTATGTGTTTCAGCTCCTGCCCCTACTTTAATGGCATTCTCACACAACACCAGCAAATCCTCACCACAAAAAGCAAATATCTCCATTGGATCAAAAAGTTTGTATTCAATCATATTCTTCAACCTAATCTCCGCCACCCTAGTATTATTATCATAGAACCATTTCTTGAAACTCTAAACCTATTAGGGGAGGGGAGCGTGCAACCTCACCATACGCAGTCTTAGGGCTTTCAACCTCAGCACAATCCAACCCTTCCTGGTTTCCCAGTCTTTATCTTTCTTTGATGTCCTCCACTCAGCCTTCATATACCCAAATGCCTCAAAGTTATCATTTAGCCCCTTTTTTATCTTTTCCTCCAATATCTTTGCACGTTCAGTCAAATTGAAATCTATCATTGGATTCACAGCTAACCTCCTTAGTTCCTATTTAGGCAAGGTCTTAAATGCCTTCCTTTTATGCAAGTATGTAATACCTCCCCCTCTCCTCTTTATCATGAACATTTTTAGGACAGAGTTGTATTTCCAACTGAATATCTTCTTGTCAGCCTCCTTCTTGCTCGGTCCCTGAATATTTTGAAATAAAGGGATTGTCTCCTCATCCTCTTTCTCTCTAACAAACCACTCATCCTTAGCAATCTTAAACACATCACCTTCATCCGAGGCCTTGCTGGCCACATATGTCAATGGTTGTTCATCTACCTCATAGTATTCAGGTTTCGAGTCATAGTCAACCAGCTATTCACCCATCCTCATCTTTTGTCAATTAGACTCTTATTAGTTGTTTTCTTTGCACCTCCCACAGTTTTCTTACTATATATCTCATTTCCTCTGAAATCAATATCTACATTCAGCCCAATGTCAACAAACCCAGCTTCTATCACCTCATCCTCATTCTCTACATTCTTCTTCCTTCCAGCATCAATCTCTATTTCCTCCTTTTCCCTCACACCAGATCCTCTGGCTATCTCAACACCTACACCACTTGTGCCCTCTCCTACCCTAAAAGAAGTACCCACATTCAAGAACGGGTACTTGGAAAAATCAGTCAGATCATCTAAGGGGCTGTTTGATTACGCTGACTGAGTAAGATCTGACTGAGTCAGAACCTGGCCCAGTTAGAACTTCTGACTCGGTAAACATCTGACTAAAAACTTGGATGTTTGATTTAGTATCTGACTAGAACCAAATCGATTCAATATTTAAGTAACAAAACCCACCGGAGTCGCACCACCAGTCGGAAGTGGCGGGCTACTGGTCATGAGGGGGTGGCGTGCTGCGGGTTGCGAGGGGGTGGCAGGTTGCGGGTCGCGAAAGGGTGGCGAGATGCGGGTCGTGAGAGAGTTGTGAGCTTCGGTCGCGAGGGGGCACGAGTCAGCCGGTCAAAACATTTTTTTAAAGGTTTGGGTTAGCAATGGAGACGCAGTCAGCCGGGCCTGAAACAAAAATATAATGGCCTGACCCGTTGACCGTGTCAACTAGTCAGTTGAGTCAGCCCGGTCAGCCCAAAAACAAACAACCCCTAACTCAAATTGAGTTAGCTAATTGGGCAGGCTGGCTGCAGCCTTCAGCTCATTGACCTCTATCACTAGTCTTTAAATTAGATTATGCTGATCCACCAGCATCCTTGACATTCCCTCCAACATCCCATCCTTTCTTTTCTCCCTTAATTCTTGATTTTTCAACTTTGTCTTCATCATACATAACTCATTGGCCAGTGAAAAGTTGAGATTTCTAATAGTATCCTCATCCAATCCTCCCTTCTCATCCCTTTGTTAGGGCTTAGTAAATGCTTGGTGCTTATGCTTAGTCCTCCTCTCAGTCTCCCACCGATCAGTCATTTTCTTGGACCGTTTCTCTTTCTCAGCCCTCACCTCCGGCTCCGCCTCATGTATATCTTCTTCCTTTAGCGTATCACTTCCTTTTCTTCACAGACTCAGCTTGTTTCTCTCTCGTTTCCTCAGCACGCTTATCCTCAGTCTCTATCACCCTTTTGATATAGTTCCACCTTTCAGCTAGATACATATTTTCTCATAAGTGAGTGATCTTTCCACTAAAGTCGTGCCTTATAGTAGAGCAATCAACAAATATCCATGTGTTCATCTAAACCAATCTCTTTATTTCTCCATGTCTCGGCATATTTGGTATGAGATCGTCAATCAACATCTGCAGAAATCTGGGATAAAACAACCATTTTTCCTTCTTCAGGGCTGTAACATTTTCTACCATGCAGTCAAAAAAAAGTTTTGCAATATTAGCCTTCTGCCCTCTACAGAATATGATCATGGCTTTGGCCCAATCCAGATTCAGCCCATCTGATCCACCCTTTCAGTGATCTAAACACATAATAAAAACGTGGGCCATGTATCTCCACTCATTGGACAAAAAGACTTCTTTATCTCTTTCCTTGTCCCGAAAGGAGGGCCCTCATATCCTATGCTCCTAAACGCCTAAAAGACCTCTTGATCAGTGAGCATCACCTCATCTCCACAGTCTTCTTGGAATCTGAGATCGTGGCGATAATCTCCACAGTGATCATGATGTCATTCTCCAGCACTCTAGCAATGATCCTCTAAGTATTGGCTCTAGTATCGTACTCAGCAGTTCTCTAGAAATCTGGAATATGAAGGTCATAAATGGTAGGAGAGTGAGAGACTGTGTAAGCAATGGCTGAGCGTTAGAGCCAACGAATGCAATCTCGAAATCTTGCAGCTTTAGGGTTAGTATCATCCATTATGGCTATTATGTTGTTCCGTTCGTCAAATTTCAGATTAGCCATTTATATGAAAAATAGATGAAATGCATTAGGAAGATAAGTTAAAATGAATAATAAAGAATAATAGTTAAAAAGAAAAGAAATAAAGTAGAATCAAATTAAATTCACTAGGTGAAAGTATAGTTTCATTGGCCGATACAGTAGTTTCAGCAAGCGAAAATGTAGATTCGGTAGGGAACCTGTTGTAGTTTCGGCAGGCCAAAGAAGTAGATTCGGCATGCCGAAAGTATAATTGCAGCCAAGGGAAATTGAGATTTGACCAGCGAAACTGTCAAGTTCGTTCAGACAACATAACTTCACAGTTTCGCTAAAACGTTTGAACTTTTGTTCAGTTTCGCTGGAGCATCAGTTCTTTCGTAGTAAGAACTACGAATGTACCGAAGAGTCACAGTCCAATTGGTGATTAAAATGTTGTCTAACCTAGATTAAACTACAACCGAGCATTTGAAACTAAACATCTAATGATTAAATGATCATCAATCACAAAGAAAACACTCTAAAACTCAAAATCGTTCGAGAAGTTCGCAGATAGGGCTCTAACACTAATAATAGTGATAATGCAAAAATGAGCTTTCAATTTCGCATTGAGCACAATATAGCACATAGTTTTGCTGATAGGGAAACCGTAGTTTAGCTTGGTACATATTCTAATCAGAGATGGCTCAGAAGAGAGCGAAAGTGCCATAAAATCTATAGTATCGCACCGCGAAACCATCAGTGAATTTATAATTTTGCTGAAAATTAAAAACTTAATTTTTTTTCTTTTTAGTATATAATTGTTTAGAAAAGAATTAAGATGAAAACACAACTAAAATAATCAAAATGAACTTTCCCCACAAGATCTCACCAAACTTCACGTAATTTTAACAAACTAAAAGGAAACAAAAGGATATAGAAGAACGATAAGCTGAAGAGATTTTCAAGAGAGTCAAAGTTCGAAGGGATAGCTGATATACTTGTCCTTTTAAGCCCATGCCTTATTCTTTTCAACATGTGAACCACAACTACTGTTATCATGTTTTTGGTTCGTTTAAAAAAGACTTAAATGACAGTCCCCACAGACATTTGGCAAAAAACTTATCCTATCCTCATGATATATTGTACTAGTGATACACTCTACTTGATTATTCCTTTTTAGAGCAACAAAGATACTTTTCAAAAGAAGCATAGTCCTTACAGATGTCAAATGGTGAGAGCTCTAGGTATATACTTACGTATAACAAAGGAGTTGATCAATTGAGGCAGACAGATGAGAGCTTCAGGTCTATACTTACGTATAACAGAGAAGATCATCATATCATGCTGATGAGAGCTCCACGTCTATACTTATGTATAACAGAGAGGATCATCACTCTAGGTCAATGTTGACACATAGCGAAGGAGATAAGCATGTAGTAAAATACAACAAGGAGCTTCTTTGATAGAAATAGGAGCTAGCAAGTAGATTTTGAGATAGTATGGAGAAGGGAAACAATGATACATTTTGTAAAGGCATATCAACAAAGAGATATCATGTTCTCAATACATTTTGAACAAGGACTTGTGACTTTGTGAAGGATAAAAATGTCAAGAGGATTATCCAAGTCACAAAGTTTCTTATTCTGTTAGTTTAGCCACAAGATTACTATCTACTTTGCTTTCTGGCTGAGTCTATCAAGCATATCCCAACAAAAAACTATTGACCTCTTTCACATCTTTCAGAAAACAATTAAGAAAACATCAAAAATGACAAGACAAATATTATTATTCTCCCCTAATTGGGTGTGAGAATGACATTCGTTGTTGATGTGAATCAACAAGGACTGAGTATGATGATTTAATCAATGATTGTAAGGCCGAATCAAACAATCACAAAACATTGAATGCAAGAAATACTCTTTGTATTAATCATGGTGAAATATATTTACAACGAATGCTAAGGTTTTTTTTGCATTAAACAGTAAAAATACACATTGTCAAAATATTCTGATTGTATAATATATATCAACACTCACCTCACATAGAAGGAATTTTATTCTATTTATAGGCTAAAACATGCATGTACAAAAAGACTAAACTACCCTTGACCTGTACATCAGAGAACTAGTCTATGTACAAAAGTCTTCATCAATATTTCTTATGTTCATCAACATTAGCTAATGCAAATGTTGTGATCTTCATCAACATTTCTATTTCTTCTTCAACATTGGTGTTTGGTTATCAACTTTAACAAATACGGATGAACAAACACTTATGTGCATTTGCTGTTGAATATTCACATTAGTAAATACGAATGTACAAAGTATTTTTCAGCATTTATTCGGCTATCCGCATTTGTTAGTGCGGAAGAAAAAACAATTGTCAGTATTTGTTCTATGGTCATCTGCATATACAAATGCGGGTGACCGACACTTGTCTCTTTTGTTGATGCAGATTCTTCATCCGAATTGGTTATTGGACTTAGGGAGTTTCTAGCAGAACAACCATCAACCCACCACTTGAATTGGCATGTATGATCCTTTCAAGGTCCAACAATACTCCCCCTAAGGATTATATAGCCTATGTACTTCAAGAGTTTGATGGTGGATGAGGTTGTGAGGATTCCGCTGGGTCTTGAGCATTAAAAGAAGGAACTGGTGGCTCAGCAAGTGATGGATCCATAATGGCCTTTATCATGTTGACAAAGTCATTTACTTCAAACATCTTTTCTCTATTTAGCACATGAATCTTCATCTAGCTCATAGTGTGAATGACATCAATGGGCAGCTTTCTTAATGAGATACGCACACAGATAGACATAGTTTACAGCCTAACTCTATGAATCAGAATAGATACTTCCACATCCACTTCTAGCTTCACAATATTCCCTATTTTCAAGAGAGTATTCTTCTTCTCTTTTGCTCTCTCTTGTTGATGATTTTGTCAAATCCTATCTTCAAGAATCTTTATGCACTTTAGAAAAAAATACATGTTTACTTCACCCAGCTTATTGTTTATCTCTCTAAAGTGCCTTATGTATATGTAGTGAATATAGGATTCATCTAACAATCTCACCTCATATCCACTAAAAAATCTTATCTTGGTACCTTCTTTTCCTTCGCATCTTCTTTCAATCACCAACTCATATGTCTTTTTCTAATAATAGACATTTGAGATTGGTTTGGAGGAATGAGTTCTAGCTACCATCTTTCTCTTCAAAGATTCAGTTGGCTTCACCTTGAGCATAGGGAATACCACTTCTTTAGCTAGTTTTGTCTTTTTCTTATCAAGGGGGTTAACAAAGGATCTATCTTTCCTCATGCAGATAGCCTTGAGAGATTTGAAGTGGTTGTTCTTTTGAACATTTTCAGAATAACTTCAAACTCATAACCCCTGAACATAGCCTTATGATTAATTAATTCTAGATTGGCTAGTTCTATTAGAGCATGGATCTCTAGGGAGTTTACTAGAGCAAGGTACTCTGTGAAGAATTGGAAAAACCCTGATATCCTCTTTATCATGAACATGTTCCAGTCATTGTCATACTTCTAGGCAATTATCTTTTAATCAGTCTTGCCTTGGGAAGTAGACACACCCTTAATCATCTCAGCAGTGGTGAGCCCTTCTTTAGGCTTTAACTAAGAGGGCTCAGCAAACCACTCTAGATTCTTATGTAAAACTAGTGCTAAAGAGTCATGATCACTATTGGTGAGCTGGATGTCTTCTGCGGAAACTCTAGTTCTTTGCTTTTTACTGATTATTTCTTCTTCAAGTTTCTTTACCCATTCTTTCTTTTCATTGATCATATTAAGGATAGCAGCCCTTAGGGAATTTGTCTTCATGTTGCCTAGTTTTCTTTTAGTAAATCCTTATTAAGACAAATAGTTCTTCATTTCCCTATCAGTCATATTGTATGGATCAGGATACAGTGATTGAAGAGTTTCAGTTTGCTTGGACTTTGAAGAGAATTTAACCATTGGAGCTTTGGGTGAATGAGTCTTTTTATACTCAGTCTCATATGTAAGGTCTAGTAGTTTGTTTAGCTTTTCTTCTTCTACTATCATCCCCTCATAGGTCACCCTAAATACCTCATCAGGATCATAACCATGGTTAATCGAAAACATGTCCTTCACCATTAGATAATATGATTTGGCTTTCTCCACTATCTCATGCATTGTTGACTCCACCTTCACAGGGATTTTCCTAGCTATTGGTTCATCAACCACATATCCACCCTCTATCTCTCTTGCTTCAAAGTCAATAAATTCAACCTTCTTTTTCAGTTGAGCTTCAGCCTTTTCATGTTCATCTAAGAATTCAACAATGGATGCAAGGCTGCGTGGATCATCTTTTTGTTTTTTCTTTATTGGTTCTTCTTCTTCTACATGCCTTTTCCCTTTTGCCATTTTAGAAAGATGATTTCCCTTTCTAGTGTAGGTGTATACAACTATATCAGATGATGTTTCTACTATTTTAGCCTTTGTCTGTTCAGCAGCAGATTGTTCTGTCTCTTTCTGCTCAATTTCTGATTCTTCATTTTGTTGTTCTTGATAAAGCTTTCTAATATACACTTTTTTCTTAACATTTAAAGACACAATAGGTACAAGCTGAAGACTCAATTCCTTCTCAAATGGGATAGGAGATTGAGGAATAATCACAATTGGCTCTCATGCTTGTCTATGATCTCCAATGAAGTTCCAAAACTCATTGTCAATAATGAAATCTTCATTAAAAAGGCTGTAAAGAGCCTTGATCATGTCATTGAATTCAGACTCCTTTGTATGTGTTTCATCTTGATCCCTGCTGGTGTACTACCATAGCCATACTTTGTTCTTGTTGTTTGGTTCCACTTGATTCAGCTTCTTTGACAGGCTCTGAGAATCTCATCTTTATACTAGGAGGAGAGTCATCATCACTCTCCTCTGAAGTAATTTTTTACTATCATGTTCCTCCTCATCATATTTCTTCTCCTTCTCAATCTCATCTTTGTTACCCTCATCATCTTTTTCTTTTTCAATTTCTTGTTTTAGCATAATCAATAGCTCCAACTCAGAAATCCTCTTATTCAGGGATTCTATATGTTTTTGTTGTTCAAAGATTATGTTAGATTGTTCTTCAATCAATTCTTCCTGCTCCTCCATGGCTATTGTCTAGATGGCAAAAGTGTCCACATGACCACTTACTTCATCCCTTGAATGTTTGAGGGAAGCCTAAAGATCTTTAATTTCTTTACCTTTGTCTCCCTTTTAAGCCTCATACCTCTCTTTCAACTCCTTCAACTCCTTCAACTCCTTCTTCTTTTTATCCAGTTCCAGAAGTCTATCATTTATAATTCTAGACCTTTTATCCAGCTATTTCTACATTTTTGCCACCTTCTTCAAAAGCTCAGAATCATCTCATCTTTTTCATCTGGTCAATTCACCTCTGACTCAGCATAGCTTTCAGAGGGAACAACTTCTAAAGTAACTTGCCTCACATGCATCTTTATTTGATGATTCACCTCATCAGATGATGATTTAGATTCCTCTTAAGAGCTGGCAAAATTACCAAACTCAACAGGCTCAGTAGTGACAGGGGATGATTGAACAGGAGAAGTAGGTGATGATGATTTGGTGAAATATGGGGTGAGTGTATGGGGTGATATATGGGGAGAGATGATTGGTCATGTTTGTGGTGAGGAAATAGGAGTTGGCATAAATGGTGATGCTATTTCGGCTGCATGAATAGAAGACCCAATTTGAGGATCACCACCTATATTAACCTGTGGTGACACTGACCTCTGTTCTTCATCAGCTACTACTATATGCTCATCAACATGTTGTTAATCTTGAGCAGCATGCTCTTCTTCTTGATGAGGCTCAACAATAGGAGCCTCTTGTTCTTGTTCTTTTATATTCTCATCTTGGTTGATCTGTTTACAACATCCATGGTAGTAATGGAAAGAATGTGCCACTGTAAAAATTCATGGGATCTCTCTTCTTTATGTACTTGTAGGACTTAGCATTATAGTGTGGAATATCCATCACTGGTCCCACATGCACTATGTTTGGAAAGGCTTCATTGATGAAGCATTGTAGGAATCTTGGGTACATTAGGAACATGTGTGTTCTACCCTCTTGGATGTTAGAGACCAAACCATTGAAAACATAGGCTGACATGATGAATGGTTGGTTTCTGCACTAAGCATATATGACAGATGATGTAGTGACAAGAATGCCATTTCATCTAGTCTTCCTTTTGGACAAGCAATATTGGAAGATGTGCATCAGGAATCTCCATTGCACGTCTATCAACCCTTTCACTATCTACTTTCCCTCATATCCTCCTTCATATTAAATGTTGGCAAAGAAGGTCATAATTTCATCATCATCCAATTCCAATGGAGTGTCTACATTATCACCAAACTATAGACATTGTCTCACAGTTTGTTCAGTGATGGCTAGAGTGTGATTTTTAGTAATTCTTCCTGAAAGAGTCCTTACAACATCTATATATATTACTTCAGTAGTTCCCCAAAATGATCTTATGAAGCTCTCATAGATAATTGGTCAAACAGTAACAGCATGTGCCACTCTAGTAGTAAAGATGAATCTGATCACGTCTCTTAAACCATCTACCTTAGGTACATCAAGGTGAAGATAACCACTGACTTTATGGACCTTGCTCCATGTAAGGTTAGCCATTCTACATTCGAGGTAAATGGATAGAATAATGAAAATAAATATTAGAATGTTTATCATAAAGCTAAATGAATTTTCTCGGTTTGACTTTTCATGGTCAAAATTGAGTGTTCATAGGTACTGTTTCATAAGAATTTGACCTAATTTGATTTAGTGACGCATGATCATTTTTGTTTAGTCATTCATGATTATATTGATTATCTTTTCTGATTTTAACCCATTTCAATCTTTGGAATCAACTTTTGTTTTCAACATTTCAATTTTTTGAGTTGCCCTTTTCATGCGATGTACAAAATTCATGAAGATCACTTGTTTGTTGTTTACACTTACTATTATCAAGTTCTTTTTAGTTGAAAATGTCAATGATTCCTTAATATCAGTTTAATTTTCATGTTTCATTCTTGACCTATGGTTCTAAGTTCAATATCGGAGTAAATTTTCGACTGTTTTTAGGTTTTGAACATTGAAGATTTTCCCTTTTCTTTGATAATACTATTGTAATGAAACGAAGCTAGGGAATTCGGGGTGAATGGATCTTAGAGCACAGGTTTTGATGATGGTGATTATGATGGAAGAAAAAAAGTGAATAAAAACCTAGGTTTAAATAGTTACTATAATGGCTTTTACAAACATTACATGTTTCAAAACAAATGCGTTGAATTTTTTAAATTCACTGTAGCAAATGCGGTAAGAAAATTATTCATTAGCATTTATGTGTTGCTGCAAATGTTATCAGTATTTGTAAATTAATAAAGTGCGGTAGAACAAAGTTCACCAGCATATGTTCACTGTAGCAAATATGATAGAGTAAATTCCTTGCATCACGTTAACTTCAACAAATGTTGTAAAAAAGAAGTTTGCCCGCATTTCTTGACTTTCATGCATTATCATGACAGAAGAGATTAAGCACATTATTTGTTCATTTTGATACACATGATAGTTTTTAGTGTTAATGTAAACCACATTTAGGAAATCCGGATGAGTAAAAAGAAATGCGGCAAAAAAAAGTTTACCACATAAACAAATGCGGTTGAACACTTTTGTCCGCATAGGTTTTTAACACTTAAAACTTTTTATATACTTGTTTGAAAATAGATCGGTAGAGTATACTTGTCTGCATTAGTTTCAATTTGTGTTTAATGATATGGAAATAGTCACCCACATTGGTTATTTGCATGGGTTACCTACACCTGCATTAATCAATGCACTTACCCGCATTAATATTTGAACTTAATCAAAATTAATGTTTTTGCAAATTGAATTCTTTTATGTTTTCTACTGATCTATTAGTTGTTATTAAAAACTGTCTTTGCTTTTGACTTGTTTCATATGAAATTTTGACTGTTGTTGTGTTTGTCAATTCTTGCTTGGATTGACTTGTATATCAAATATGATACAAGTTTCCTAGTGTTTGACTAATTCTTGGACTTTTATGCTTTGAAATGAATGCATAAACTGAGATACCATATTATAACTTTTGCACCAACATAGTCAATTTCTTTTTGTTTTGATTTTATAATTTCTAAGAAAGAATGTACCTGTAAAAAATTTAAATTTAGATAGAAACTTTAAAGAATTAAAAATTTTGGATCATAAAATCTTTTTTTATTTTTTTTTCTATCTGTAGATGATGAGGATGTATAATTTTTTTGGGATGATATCACTCTTACATTACACAAGTGCAAGCTTTTGTTAATAAAATAGACATGTTTATGATTTTATTGATTGAAGGTATGTTTTTCCTCTTAAACTCATACCTGGTTAATATTATAATGCATGTGACATTTATCATGTCTAGATTGACTTTAATATTCAAAACCTCACACCCAAAAGAATGGTTTGATCAACCATCCTCATGTAATGCATGGTAGAACTTTTTCTCATCTTACTTGACCAGGTTACTTAAAGAATGCATTCTAACTTTTACTGATCCTTATTGGGATTCTTTTACTTTGATTATTTTACTAATTTGATCCACATTAGGATTCTTTTGCACTTCTCTTTGGAAGGTGATTTATGATTGGATTCTTTTGTTAATGCATCCAGTGTGGATGTGTTCCATATTGGGAATCTTTTAGATCATGACATTAGCATTATTTGCTTGTTTCTTCAGGTCTTTGCTCAACAAAATAGAAAAGAAATTGATGTTGTGGAAGGAGATTCATAATTTATCATTACCTGGTGTGTTTAGGTTCATACACACACATAGAATTGTATAAGCCAATACTTACTAGTACTCTGAGATGAGTGTTTCACAATTGAATATGAGTATTTACTTAATCACAACATGTATCTTCTTTTCCAAGTTGAGCCTACCCTCATTTAAGGTAAGTCATGTTAGTCTTTTGAAAATTTTGAATTAAGCACAATGAATGATATTGTTGGAGTTGTACGAGATAGTCTATATTATCAACATAGTCAAAGTCAAGAAAAGTCAATGTCTTAGTCAAAGTCAACAAAAGCCAAATGTTGAGTTCGAGATGAATTACTGTGTGAAGACATTGAAGATATATTGTGTTTTGAGACGTTATTGTAATAAATATATTTTGTATGAACATAATATATTTTACTTGGTTTTAGTCATGATTTCGTCAAATTTAATAGTCTAGGGGACTAAATGTAAATAGTGAAAGTTAGTCTAGACTATAAATAGGTTAATTGTAATTAGAGTTGACTAATGGTTGCATGACCAATTGATTGAGGAATTTACTTGTAAACAATATTATTAGCAATCATTTGATTGAGGGATTTACGCGTGCGTCGACCCCACAATCAGCTCCAAGGTGCCAGTTGGTTCTCGAGGATAGAGCTTCGATTTGGTTATCATCAGTTGAAGATGAAGGAGCAGGATATTACTAAAACGACTTTTCAAACACGCTATGGACATTATGTGTTTCTCGTTATGTCTTTGGTTTGACCAACGTGCCTGCTACTTTTATGAACTTGATGAATTGAGTGTGTCGGCCTATTTTGGATAAATCAGTGATTGTCTTCATCGATGATATCCTGATTTATTCGAAGAGCGAGAAGGAGCATGCCGGTCATATTCGGGAGGTTTTGGAGACTTTGAAAAGGGAGAAGTTATATGCTAAGTTCTCCAAGGGCGCGTTCTGGTTGCGCGAAGTTCAGTTCTAGGGTCATGTAGTGAATCCCGAGGGGATTATGGTAGACCCGGTAAAGGTGAAGGCGGTGATGAAATGGAAGTCTCCAAAGACGTCGTCCGAGATCCGTAGTTTCTTGGGTTTAGCAGGCTATTACAAAAGACTCATCCAAGATTTCTCCAAGATAGCTTCTCTGATGACTAAATTGACCCGTAAAGATGTGAAGTTTGTTTGGCTTCATGATCAAGAGAAGGCGTTTGAAGAGTTAAAGGCAATGTTGACTCAAGCTCCTGTCTTGTCGTTACCCGATGAAAGCGAAGATTTGGTAGTTTATTCAGATGCTTCTTACTTGGGGTTAGGATGTGTGTTGCTGCAAGGAGGAAAGGTTATAGCCTATTCATACCGACTGTTGAAAGTTCATGATGTCAATTATCCTACTCATGACTTGGAGCTGTCAGGACCGTGCACCTACAGAATACTAACAGATTCTGTGTGAGACCAGATCAAATAGTGCAGAATCCTATTTAATTGGTGATCTAATCAGTGAGAACGTTAACCCGATCGATATAAGAATGAACTAACGTTAAGAATGAGTAGGAATCGATCAAGAATGAACTTTGAAGTTGGATTGGCTATCTTGGACGTTCTGGACGGCTAGGGTTTATGAAAAGTTATGAAGTGTATCTAATTGCTATGTTTTCCATGAATTAGGTGGTATTTATAGTTTGTAGTTTCCATTCATATGACTAAGCCATGCGATTGAGTCATACGCACGACTAAAGGTTCAGTCGTGAGACTGAGTCAATCTTATGTCTTAATCATACGACTGATCAAGTCTCCTGGTTTAGTCGTGCGACTGGTCCATAAGCATGATGTATTCATGCATATGGTCCTTAAGTATGGTCCATTAGCAGGAATACTCACCCAACTAGGTTGAACACATTTCTCAATCATTATTGACTAAGAACTATGTACAAAACTTCAAACCTATATAATAAGTTCATACATATGAATTATACTTAACACAATAATAATATGAAATACTCAAACATGAATAAACATTAAACACATCTTATATTTCATTTAATCATTACATTATACATGTGTAAGACATGAAAGACTTTTACATTTAAGCTCATTAACTAGGAACATCATGTATGTACAAACTCCCCCTTGGTCCTAGTTTACCCTATCGTCTAACATTCTTTACATGTTCTTGGAACTTCTTGTACTTCTCCTCTCTTGTGACTCCTACGTGTATTTCAAATGCAAAGTAGAGTCTTATCACGTGTTGGAAGTGTAGAGCTTGTACAATATCCTGCGTGTCATAGAACAGTGGCCACTTGTATAAAGTATATACATCTTCATCAGATAAGTTAGTAAGCTACATTGGGTCGAATACCCTGATAGTCTCTATTTTTCCTTCTCTTTTCGGAACTAAGACCGCTTCTCCCATCCACCAATCATAATAGCACCATTTGAAGTGTGGAGTGAAGTTCTAAGGCATTTCCCATAAAGGAATCATTGACATTGTGCGCGGGGGACTCCACTTCAGCACCACCTTTGGTCTTCCAGATATAGGATCCACTCAGACTTATGGATGAACCTCTTAGGTTGTTGAGGTCTGAAGTTTACCCATCTGATGTGGTATATCTTCTTCAACGCAGCCTCAAACCATCCCGACATCTTCCTCGGTTTGGCATACAAAAGATCTAAGCATGCCAGGCGGTTAAGCTCAAAATCAGGAAGAGTCTTCACATCATGCAGATATCTGAAGTACTCGATCCATTTCTCTCTTTTAACAACATAGACCTCCAAGTCTTCAAAATACGCCCACGCGATAATCTTTCCTGACACTTTCTGATGTCTTTTGACTCTGTAGTGTTTGGTGTAGGCATTCTGCTTTGGAGGCGCGCGTTGTGCTTTCATTTCTGCAAAGCAAGTGGCCCATTCAGCTTTCTTTAGGTCAACATTAGCGTCTGAAGCTTGGGCTTGGCTTTCATCGTTTCCTTTCTCTTTTTCCATCTCCTCCAGCTTCTCAAAAGTAGCATTGCCAAAAGTATCAACCAAGTTAGGGATAATATTGCCTTCGTGGTCAGTGTACTCTGGATAATGCTCAGCTGTAACATCCTCGATCTTAATCTCATCTACTCCTGTAGCTCTTTGTCACTAAGGACATCTTCAGGAGCATCTTTGACAATTTCATTAGGATTAAGTCGGAACATCTCAGTTAGCTGGTCATCAGTCAAATCATGAATGATTTCTCCTTCTTCGGGAGTGTAGCTCACTAACCTTCTAACTATCCCTTGCAAATCAAGAATCATACTTATCTTGCTGTTGAGTTTCATCTGTTTGATTAAACATTTAACACATCACAAATAAGTCATTAATCAAGACATTGAAACATAAACAAACATAGATAATCATTAATTACATTAATGTAATATATAATTCAAGTACAAAAGTTTTAAATACAAAGACATCTAATCATTAATTTTATCTTGATATGTCGTCTCTTCAGCTTGAGGAGCTGAGGACGAGGCTCCTTGATCTTGGTTTCGCTTTGTGCGCCTCTCCTGAGCTTGAGTGGAGGCTGCAGGACCGTTGAAGGCTTTGCAATTTACAACACAACAACACAAAGAGGAGAGCAACTCAAACTTAATCAAACAGTAAACTGGATTAACCACAAGAGATGACACTAAGAACACAAGTAATTATATGCGACAGAACCAAAGAACACAACACAAGGAAATGGGTTTTCAAGATTGTAGTATATTGCTTTCTCAGGTTCTATTACAAGTGTTACAAA